>JAQRGA010002938.1:0-14244 GCA_029237695.1 Conchocele bisecta | reverse complement strand
TTTTCTTCAAAGTGATACTTAGCGATTCTACATAGTGAAGTGATTTCATACGTAGTTAATGTAATTTGTAAGAGAAAAAACAATATAAAAAAAAAAATATATAATAAAAGTATAAGCAAAATAAAAATATGTATATATATTTATGGAAAAACTAAGATTTCGAACTCAACTACCTACGGCACTGAATGTCCGTCACTCTAAACCCCATCAGTACTAAATTAAGACTTTAACATATATTCCTAAAAATTAGTATTGTAAAATGGAATTACAGGTACTGGTATATTTTTTTATAAGTTGCAGTTTGGGGACTATCGATTTTAACCCTTACACTGATGTATAAAAATTTTGTCGTCTGCATTCTACTTTTCCATTGTTGCACATCAACATCATATCCATGGTTTGGTTAGAACTTTATAGAATCATTTCCATTGCTGTCAATGGGCAATATTTTATGTTGAGATGGAATTAAAGGCCGGTTGGCCGTTTACGAAAACGTGGATATCCGTAAATGCCGTGTGCTTCGATTGGGCTGGAAAATTGGCATCCCTATTCTGGATTTTCGTCGCTAAACCACGATTTATCCGTTCAAAAACAAATAATTTCGATTATCTTAACTAACGACTCGGTAAAATGACGTTGGGAAAGTTTAAAAACGTTGTACGGCGATTACAGCCTTCCTTAACTAATTGAGATATTACACTTCTGTAAACGGATTCTGGTTCAGGGATGCTAATATTTTATCCGTGTGCAAAGTTTCAGGCGGAATCTAGTTTTGGGAAGTTGCCAAAATTTCAGCGTTGTCCGATTCCGGCTGAAAATTGGCAGGCCGATAGGATTTCCCTCGATTAACACGATTGCCGGTCACGGAAAAATCGATATCTTCCTTAACGTCGCCAGTAAATGACGTCGAAATGTTTCAAAACTTTTGTACGGCGATTTACAGCTTTACTAATTGAGATTATCAACACTTCTGTAATACGGTTTCTGGTTCAGGAATGGCGAGATTATTGCGTGTTACAAACGTTTCAAGCCGTAATCGGACTCGGAAAATAGGTGCCAAATTTTCAAACGTAGTCCGATTACGGCTGGAAATTGGCATGCCGCTAGAATATGTGCATCTCAGAACAAAGATGGCGTTTACAGAAATAAAAAGTTCGTTATCGCAAATAGTAAATGGCAGCCACAAGTAGCAGTCGAAAAAGTTTGAAAAACTAAATTTCACGATTTGTGCTGCTTTTTCTATTTGAGATTAGCGACTTTCTGCTAAACGCCATATTGTTCTGAGATCCAAATATACCAATCGGAAACATGCCAATTTCCAGCCGGATTCGGGTCTACGTTGAAAAGTTTAGGCAAGCTTTCCGGAGTCCGATTCGGTGAAACTTTTATACCCGCATTTATATCTTCGCCTCCCTGAACCAGAAAACCGTTTACAGATAGTGTGAATATCTCAATTTAGTTAAAGCCTGTAATCGCCGTACAAAAGTTTGAAAACTTTCGACGTCTTTTACGGCGTCGTTAGGAAGATTTCTGATTTTACCGTGACCGGCAATCGTTGTTAATCGAGGGAAATACTATCGGCCATGCCAATTTTCAGCCCGGGCTCGGACAACGCTGAAATTTTGGCAACTTCCCAAAATAGATTCGGCTGAAACTTTGCACAACGGATTAAATATTGCATCCTGAACAGAATCGTTTACAGAAGTGTAATATCTCAATTAGTAAGGCTGTAATTCGCCGTACAACGTTTTTTAAGCCTTTCAACGTCATTTACGGTGGTCGTTAGTTAAGATATCGATTTTTCGTGAACGGTATCGTGTTTTTAGCGACGAAAATAACAATAGGGATGCCAATTTTCAGCCCAATCGAAGCACGGCATTTACGGATATCCACGTTTCGTAAACGGCACCGGTTTATTTCCATCTCAAAAAATATGCTTTGACAGCATTGGAAATGATTCTGAAGTTCTACCAAACCATGTTGTTGATGTGAAAACAATGGAAAATAGAAAACGCAGACGACACAATTTAATTCAGCAGTGTAAGGGTTAAAATCGTTATTCCAAACTGCAATTATAAAAAATATTCCTAGTGCCTGGATTCCTTTTCATACTAATTTTGAGATATATGTTCAAGTCTTCTTCAGTCGAGGGGTAGAGTGACGGACTTCAGTGCAGTAGGTAGTGAGTTCGAATCTTAGTTTTTCTAAATATATATACATATTTTTTATTTGCTTATATTTTATTCCAATTTTCAGCCCAATCGGAGCATGGCATTTACGACTTTATTAATTAAGATATCCAATTTTCGTAAACGGCATCGTGTTGTGTTCAGCGACCCGTTTTTTTCCCAATTTCAACAAAACATGGTTTGACAGCAATGGAAATAATTCCAAAGTTCTACCAAACCATGTTGTTGATATGAACACTGGCAAATAGAACGCAAACAGCAGACGACACAATTTAATTCAGCAGTGTAAGTGTTAAATTAACATTGATCAACCGTTGTCAATTAGCGTGGCATATGTTCAACTCACATGTTCGCTAAAAAGCGGGCAGTAATGTATGATTTAAAACAGCCTACAAAACCACGCGTTCATATTTTCATTTATTGAAAATGTATCATGTATTCATCATGACGTATTGCGTTAGTTTCTTCTTTACATGGGTTTATCTGTATACTTAGGGTATCTTGTTCTCTATTTGCAACCGTTTACTTGTGACTTCCAATCTCCCGATAAATCATGTTCCTACTAATTTCCGGACATCACCTATTTTCGTACGCGTGACGTCTCAGTGAAAATATGCGTTTTGTTTTCTGGCAAACTGTGCGCTATGCACCTGATTTGAATAAGTTATCTGATTAGGAAAGTGGCGTACCGTGTAGTACCAGGACCCTTGTACTGTGTAGCTGTAGCTCCCGATGCTAACACGCTTCAGTATCTTGACATGCGTCCACGATACATCAGTACTCTCCACTATATATGTTAGTCGTGACAAGTCACATACATATGTTCACCGCATGCCTACCAACGTTAGTTCGGGGCGCCTTAACGATCGATGAACCTTAAATGTGGCTGTGACTGGAGAATAGTGATTTACGAGTTTTGCGACCATTGTAGATCCAGGTTAGGTCTGCCTGTGCATCCGCACAGTCTGATCAGGTTCTGCACAGTTCGGAAAATAGTTAAAACAGGTGTATTATAATATCATAGCCTCGTTTTCGTGTATTATACATATATGAATAGATGTGCACGGTTTGCATGCATTTCAATCTACTTCTTTTGGCAACATGTATCTTGGTTGCTCCAAGAATAAAAAATATGTACTGTGTGTCAGTTGGTATCAAAGTGGGAGAAAATATCCATACGATTGCAGAAATTGTTGTTTCATTCTACATGGTCTAGGAGTTCGAACCTCTCACAAATCGGCATTAACTTTTGTCGATATTATTGTGTTCTTTTTTGTTTCAGGAGTGGTTGCTGGAGTGGGAAATTTTATGTGAAGCGGTGAGGAGCTAATCACTATGGCTGTATGACCCCAACCTATGTGGAACATGATCTGTGAGGCAAAATACTCATCAGATTTTTCATGCTAGGACACTTATGAAATGTGCATTTAATTATTTGTTTTCTTCAAAGTGATACTAGCGTTTACATGTGAAGTATTTCTAAGTAGTTAATGTAATTTGTAAGAGGGGGGGGGAAATAATTCCAAAATCTTATAAAAAAAAAACTTTATTTAATTAAAAAATATAAAGCAAATAAAAAATATGTATATTTATTTATTTATGAAAAACTAAGATTCGAAACTCACTACCTACGGGCACTGAAGTCCGTCACTCTAAAAACCCTCGGACTAAATAAGACTTTTAACATATATCTCAAAACAAAATTAGTATTGAAAAGGAATACAGGTACTGGGTATATTTTTTGTATTTGTTTGCCAAGTTTGGGACTAACGATTTAAACCCCTTACAATGGCTGAAAAATTTTAAAATTTGTCGTCTGCATTTCTACTTTCCATTGTTCACGAATCAAATTATTCATTCTTGGTTTGGTAGAATACTTTAGAATCATTTCCATTGCTGTTCAAGGCAATATTTTTGTTGAGATGGAAATAAATAAAGCCTGGTGCCGTTTACGAAAACCGTTTGGGTGGATATCCGTAAATGCCGTTGCTTCGATTTGGGAGCTGAAAAATTGGTCCATCCCACTATTGGATTTTCGTCCGTAAACACGATACCAGTTCAACAAATAATCGATATCTTTAACTTAACGACACGGTAAATGACGTTGAAAGTTTTCAAATCGTTGTGCGGCGATTACAAGCCTTACTAATTGAGATATTACACTTCTGTAAAACGGATTCTGGTTCAGGGATGCAATATTTATCCGTGTGCAAAGTTTCGCGAATCTATTTTGGGAAGTTGCCAAAATTTCAGCGTTGTCCGATCCGGCTGAAAATTGGCAGGCCGATAGGATTTCCCCTCGATAACACGATGCCGGTCACGGAATAATCGATATCTTCCTTAACGACGCCCGTAAAGACGTCGAAAGTTTCAAACTTTGTACGGCGATTACAGCTTTACTAATTGTGATATCACTCTTCTGTAAACGGTTTCTGGTTCAGGAAGGCGAGTTATATGCGTGTAAAACGTTTCAGCCGAATCGGACTCTGAAAGGTGCCAAAATTTTCAACGTAGTCCGTTTACGGCTGGAAATGGAGGCATGCCGCTAGAATGTGGCATTTCAGAACATGATGGCGTTTACAGAAAAGTCGTTCTTATCGCAAATAGTAAAAGGCGCCAGTAGCGTCGAGGAAAATTTGTTTTGAAACTAAAATCACGATTTGCTGCTTTTTCTATTTGAGATTAAGCGACTTTCTGCCAAAACGCATATTGTTCTGAGATCCATCCATCGACTGCCAATTTTCCAGCCGGGGTTATCGGACTACGTTGAAAATTTGGCACCTTTCCGGTCCGCGATTCGGCTGAAACTTTTATTACACGCATATATCTCGCCTTCCTGAACCAGAAAACCGTTTTACAGAAGAGTGAATATCTCAAATTTAGTAAAGCTGTAATCGCCGTACAAGTTTGAAACTTTCGACGTCATTTTACGGAGTCGTTAAGGAAGATATCGATTTTCCGTGACCGGCATCGTGTTAAATCGAGGGACAATCCTATCGGCCTGCCAATTTTTCAGCCGGATCGGACAACGCTGAAAATTTTGGCAACTTCCCAAATAGATTCGGCTGAACTTTGCACACGGATAATTATTGCATCCCTGACCAGAATCCGTTTACAGAAGTGTAATATCTCAATTAGTAAGGCTGTAATCGCCGTACAACGTTTTTAATTTCTTTCAACGTCATTTACGGTGTCGTTAGTTAAGATATCGATTTTTTCGTGAACGGTATCGTGTTTAGCGACGAAAATCCAATAGGGATGCCAATTTTCAGCCCAATCGAAGCACGGCATTTCGGATATCCACGTTTCGTTAACGGCTCACAGGTTTTTTTCCATCTCAAACAAAATATGCTTTGACAGCATTGGAAATGATTCTGAAGTTCTACCAAACCATGTTGTTGATGTGAACAATGGAAAATAGAACTCAGACGACACAATTTAATTCAGCAGTGTAAGGGTTTTAAAAATCGTTTTATTCCAAAACTGCAATTATAAAAAATATTATACCAGTGCCTGGATTTCTTTTCATACTAATTTTGAGATATATGTTCAAGTCTTCTTCAGTCGAGGGTAGAGTGACGGACTTCTGTGCAGTAGGTAGTGAGTTTCGAATCTTAGTTTTCATAAATATATATACATATTTTTTTTTGTTATTTGCTTTAATATTTTATTCCAATTTTCAGCCCAATCGGCGCTTTGGCATTTACGACTTTATTAATGTAATTGAATATTTCCAATTTTTCGTATAACGGCATCGTGTTGTTTTGTTCAGCGACCCGTTTTTTTCCCAATTTATTCAACAAATAACAGGTTTGTTTTGAAGGACAATGGAAAATAATTACCAATTCCAAAGTTCTATACCAAACCAATGTTGTTGATTGTAGAACAATGGCAAATAGAAACGCAAAAACAGCAGGACGACACATTTTAATTCAGCAGTGTAAGTGTTAAATTAAACATTGATTCAAACCAGTTGTCCAATTAGCGGTTAGGCTATTTTGTTTCAACTCAACATGTTCGCTAAAAATAAAGCGGGCAGTAAATGTATGATTTAAAACAGCTACAAAAGACCCGCGTTTCATTATTTTCATTTTATTGAAAATGTTGTTTCATGTTTTCATTCATCAGTCCGTATTGCGTTAGTTTTTCTTTCTTACATTGGGTTTATCTGTATACTTTTAGGGTATCTTGTTTCTCTATTTGCAAACCGTTTACTTGTGACTTCCAATCTCCCGATAAATTCATGTTCCTTCTAATTTCCGGGACATCAACCTATTTTCGTACGCGTGGACGTCTCAGTGAAAAATATTGGCGTTTTGTTTTTCTGGCAAAACTTTGGTGCGCTATTGCAACCTTGATTTGAATAAGTTATGCTGATTAGGAAAGTGGGTACCGTACCGTTAGTACCAGGGACCCCTTGTTACTGTTTTGTAGCTGTAGCTCCCTCGATGCTAAAACGCTTCAGTTATCTTGACATTGCGTCCCAACGATACATCAGTAACTCTCCAACTATATATGTTAGTTCGTGAAAACAAGTCAACATACATATGTTCACCGCAGTGCCTTAACAATACGATTCAGTTCGGGGTGGGCCGCCTTAACGTTTCGGATGTCCTTTAAATGTGGCTTTGTGACTGGTGAATAGTGATTTTTACGAGTTTTGCGACCATTGTAGATCCAGGTTAGGAGTCTGCCTGTGCATCCGCACAGTTCTGATTCAGGTTCTGACCACATGTTCGGGGAAAATTAGTTAAAACTGGTGATATTATAATTGCATTAGCCTCGTTTTCGTTGTATTATACATATATGATTAGAGTGCACGTGCATGCATTTCCATATACTATTTGGCAACATGTATTCTTGGTATGCTTCAAGAATAAAAAAATGTTACTGTGTGTCAGTGGTTATCAAAAGTTGGGGAGAAAAATACCATTACGATTGCAGAAATTGTGTTCATTTCTACCATGGGTTCTAGAGTTCGAACCTCACTAAAACGCATTACTTTTGTCGATTATTATTGTGTTCTTTTTATGAGTGGATTGCTGGATGAGGGAAATATGTGAAGGGTGGTGGTTGCATATCACTATTGGCTGTTATGACCCCAAATGTGACATGATTCTGCGAGAAAATACTCACAGATTCTTCATGTTAGACCCATTATGAAATGTGCATTTATTTGTATTTGTTTTCTTCAAAAATGTGATACTAGCGTTCTACATGTGAAATGTCTTTTCATTACGTAGTTAATGTTAATTTGTAAGAGGAAAGAAACACATATAAAAAAAAAATAAAAAAATTTAATAAAATAAAATTTAAGCAAAATAAAAAACATTTATGTTTATTTATATTTATGAAAAAATAAACTAATGATTCGAACTCACTACATACGGCTCTGAAGTCCGTCACTTCTAATCCCCTCGACTAAATATAAGACTTTAACATTATATCTCAAAATTAGTATTGAAAATAAGGAATACAGGTAATGGTATATTTTTTATTTTAATTAATTGCAGTTTGGGTCTAATCGATTTTAACCCTTAACACTGCTGAATAAAAATTTTGTCGTCTGCATTCTGACTTTCCATTGTTGTCACAATCAACATTTCATATCATGGTTTTTTTTTTTTTCTGGTATAACTTTAGAATCATTTTCCATTGCTGTCAAGGCATATTTTGTTGGGAGAGTGGTAAATAAAAGCCCGGTGCCGTTTACGAAAAATACGTGGATTATCCGTAAAATGGCCGTGCTTCGATTTCGGGCTGTAAAATTGGCATCCCTTATTGGATTTTTCGTCGCTAAACCACGATACCGTTCACAAATAATTTCGATTATCTTAACTAAACGTAACAGGTAAATGACCGTTGAAAAGTTAAAATAAAACGTTGTTACGGGCGATTACAGGCCTTACTGAATTGAGATATTACATTCTTTGTCAAACGGATTTCTGGTTCAGGGATGCAATATTTATCCAGTGTGCAAAAGTTGCTGCCGAATCTTTTTTATTTTGGGATGTTGCCAAAACATTTAAATTTGCACGCGTTGTCCGATCCGGCTGAAAATTGGACAGGCCGATAGGATTTCCCTCGTTTAATAATCCCAAACCGGATTTTGGGCCGGTCACGGAAAATAAAATCGATATCACTTCCTTAAACGACGCCGTAAATGGACGTCGTAAAGTTTCAAACTGCTTTGTACGGCCGAATTTACTGCTTTTTAACTATTAGAGATATCTCACTTTCTGTAAACGGTTTTCTGGTTCAGGGAAGGCGAGATTATATGCGTGTACAAACAGATTTCAGCCCGAATCGGACTCGGAAATGGTGCCAAAATTTTCAATTTCAACGTTAGTCCGATACGGCTGGAAATTGGCATGACCAGCTAGAATTGTGCATTCTCAGAACTAAGATTGGCGTTTACAGAAAGTCGTTATCGCAAATAATAGTTAAAGGCGCCCAGTAGGCGTCGGTAAAAGTTTGAAAAAACTAAATCACTATTTGCTTGCTTTTCTATTTGAGATTAGCGACTTTACTGCAAAATACGACCATATTAGTTCTGAGATCCAAATATCCCATTCGAACATTGCCAATTTCCAGGGGGGGGCCGGGAGTCGGACTACGTTGTAAATTTCTTGGCAATCTTTTCCGAGTCCGATTCGGCTGAAACTTTATACACGCTATTTATCTCGCCTCCCTGAACAGAAAACCGTTTTACTTTAGAAGATGGTGAGTATCTCAATTAGGTTAAATGCTGTACTTCCGCCGTACAATAAGTTTCTGTAAATCTTTATCGTCGTCATTTACGGCACGTCGTTAAGGAAGATTATCGATTTTTCCTGTGTACCGGGCATCGTGTTTAATCGAGGGAAATACCTATCGGGCCTGCCCAATTTTTCTGCCGGGAATCGGAGTCAACGGCTGAAATTTTGGCAAAACTTACCCTAAATGAGACTTCGGCTGAAACTTTGTGCCACACGGAATAAATATTGCATCCCTGTAACCAGGTAATCCGTTTTACAGAACGTGTAATATCTCAATTAGTGAATGGGCTGTTAATCAGTCCGTAAACGTTTTTAGTTTTAATGCTTTTCAACGTCATTTACGGGTTGGTCGTTAGTTAAGATATCGATTTTTCGTTGAACCGGGTATCGTGTTTAGCGTACGTAAAATCCAATAGGGATTGCCAATTTTCAGCCCAATCGAAGCACGGCATTTTAAGGATATCCAACGTTTTCGTGTAAAACGGCACCCGGTTTATTTATTTCCACATCTCTAACAAAATATGCTTTGACAGCATTGGGAAATGACTTCTGAATAGTTCTACCAAACCCATGGTTGTTGATGTGAAAACATATGGAAAAATAGAACGCAGACGACATAATTTTAATTCAAAGCAGTGTAAGGGTTCAAATCGTTTATTCCAAACTGCAATTATAAAAAATTAATCTAAACCAGTGCCATGGATTCCCATTTTCAATACTAATTTTGAGATATATGTTCAAGTCTTCTTCAGTCGAGGGGTAGGAGGAGTGACGGACTTACAGTGCTGTAGGTTAGTGAGTTCGAAAATTTCTTAGTTTTTCATAAATTTATTTATACATATTTTTTATTTGCTTATTTTTATTTTATTCCAATTTTCAGCCAATCGGAGCATGGGCCATTTACGGACTTTATTTAATTAATGATATCCAATTTTCGTTAAACGGCATCGTGTTTGTTGTTCTGCGAACCCGTTTTTTTTTACCCCAATTTTCAAACAAAAAACATGGTTTGGACAGCAATGGAAATAATTGCAAAGTTCTTACCAAACCATGTTGTTGATTATGCAACACTGGCAAATATTGAACGCAAACAGCAGACGACCACAAAATTTAATTTCAGCTGTGTAAGTGTTAAAAATTAACACGATTGATCAAACCGGTGTCAATTTAGCGTGGCAATATGTTTCAAACTCAAACATGTTCGCTAAAAAAGCTGGGGCAGTTAATGTCTGATTTTTAAAACAGCCTTACAAAAACCTCGCGTTCATATTTTGTCATTTATTTGAAATAATGTATTCATGTATTCCATCATGACGGTAATTGCGTTTAGTTTCTTCTTTTACATGGGGTTTATCTGTTTATACTTAGGGTATCTTGTTCTTCTAGTTAGCCAACCGTTTTACTTGTGACTTCCAATCTCCCGATAAATTCATGGTTCCTACCTAATTTCCGGACATCCACCTATTTTTCGTACGGCGTGACGTGCTCAGTGAAAAATATGGCGTTTTGGTTTTCTGGCAAACTGTGCGCTTTAGCAACCTGATTTGGAATAAGTTATTATGATTAGGAAAGTGGCCGTTTACCGTGTTAGTACCCAGGGACCCTTTTGTACTGCCCCTTGTAGCTGTAGCTCCCGATGCTAAAAACGCTTCTGTATCTTGGACACTTCGCGTCCACGATTTACATCAGTACTCTCCACTATATATGTTACGTCGTGACAAAGTCACATTACATATGTTCACCAGGCATGCCTACCAACGTTGAGTTCGGGGCGCCTTTAAACGATCGATGAACCTTAAAATGTGGCTGTGACTCGGAGAAATAGTTGATTTACGAAGTTTTGGCGGACCCAATTGTAGATCCAGGTTAGGTCTTGGCCTTGTGCATCCGCCACAGTTCTGATCAGGTTCTGCACAGGTTCGGAAAATAGTTAATACAGGTGTTATTATAATTTCATAGCCTCGGTTTTCGTGTATTATACATTATATGATAGTGTGCACGATGCATGCATTTCACTCAATACTATTGCACATTGGTATTTCTTGGTGCTCAAGAATAAAAATGGTTACTGTGTGTCAGTGGTATCAAAGTGGGAGAAAAGAAATCCATACGGATTGCAGAAAATTGTTGTTCATTTCTACCATGGTCTAGTGTTCGAAACCTCACCAAAAACGCAATTACTTTTGTCGATTTTATTGTGGTTGTTTTTTTTATGTGTGGTTGCTGGAGGAGGGAAAATATGTGAAGCGGTGAGAGCTATCACTTTATGGCTGTTATGGACCCCCAATGGTGAACATGATCTGCGAGGAAAATTCTACTCACAGATTCTTCATTGTAGACACATATGAAATGTGCATTTTTTAATTATTTGTTTTCTTCAAAGTGATACTAGCGTTCTACATGTGAAAGTATTTCATACGTAGTTAATGTAATTTGTTTTTAAGTAGAGTAACACATTATAAAAAAAAATAATATAAAAAAGTAATAAAATCAAATAAAATCAAATAAAAAAAATTGTTTATATTATTTATGAAAAAACTCTAAGATTCGAAAACTCACTACCTACGGCACTGAAGTCCGTCACTTCTAACCCCTCGAACTAAATAACTAAGGACTTTAACCATATATCTCAAAATTAGTATTGAAAAGGAATTACAGGTACATGGTATATTTTTTATAATTGCAGTTTGGACTAACGATTTAACCCTTACACTGCTTCTTGAATAAAAATTTTGTCGTCTGGCATTCTACTTTCCATTGTTCACATCAAATCATATAATGGTTGGTAGAACTTTTAGAATCATTTCCATTGGCCTTTGGGGTCAAGCATCTTTTGTTTGAGGTAATTGGAATAAAGCCTGGGTTGCCGTTACGAAAGAGGATTTATCCGTAATTGGCCGTGACTTCGAATTGGGCTGAAAATTGGCATTTTCCCTATTGGAATTTTCGTCGCCTAAAACACGATACAGGTTCAAACAAATAAATCCGGATATTTAAACTAACGGACCACGGTTTTAAATGACGTTGAAAGTTTTTTAAACGTTGGTTCGGCGATTACCAGCCTTAAATAATTGGAGATAGTTTACCACTTCTGGTAAAGGATTCTTGGTTCAGGGATGGGATATATTTTATCCGTGTGCAAAAAGTTTTCAGGCCGTATCCCTATTTTGGGAAGTTTTGCCAAAATTTCAGCGTTGTCCGATCGGCTGAAAAAATTGGCCTAGGCCGAAATAGGATTTCCCTCGAAATTAAAACGATGCCGGTCATGGAGAAAAATCGTTTAATTTCCTTAACGTCGAACGGTAAATGACGTTGAAAAGTTTAATTTAAAACGTTGTACGGCGATTACAGCCTTACTAATTGAGATATTACACTTCTGTAAACGGATTCTGGGTTCAGGGATGCAATTTTTTATCCGTGTGCAAAGTTTCAGCCGAATCTATTTTGGGAAGTTGCCCAAAAATTTCAGCGTTGTCCGATCCGGCTGAAAATTGGCAGGCGATAGGATTTCTTCGATAACACGATGCCGGTCACGGAAGATCGATTTCTTCCTTAAACGACGCCGTAAAAATGACGTCGAAAGTTTCAAACTTTGTTTGCGGCGATTACTGCTTACCTAATTGAGATATCACATTCTGGTAAACGGTTTTTTGGTTCAGGAGGAGAGATATATGCGTGTATAAAAGTTTCAGCCGAATCGGACTCGGAAAGTTGCCAAATTTTCAAGTAGTCGATTACGGCTGGAAATTGGCTGTCGATGGGATTTGGTATCAGACAATATGCGTTTGCGAAAAGTCGCTTTATCTCAAATAGAAAAGCAGCAATTGTGATTTAGTTTTCAAAAACTTTCGACGCTACTTTGGCGCTTTACTATTTGCGATACGACTTTCTGTAAACGCCATCTTGTTCTGAGTGCACATTCCAATAGGCGGCATGCCAATTTCAGCGTATCGGACTTACGTTGAAAATTTGGCCCCAACCTTTCCGAAGTCCGAATTCGGTGAAAACTTTTTTGGGGTACACGCTTATATCTCGCTTCTGAACCAGAAAACCGTTTACAGAAAGTGTGATATTTTTCTGAATTTAGTAAATGCTGTAATCGCCCGTACAAAGTTTGAAACTTTCGACGTCATTTACGGCGTTCGTTTCGGTTAAGAAGATATCGATTTTCCGTGACCGGCATTCGTGTTAATTCGAGGGAAATTTTCCATCGGCCTGTTGGCCCAATTGAGCGGATCGGGACAACGCTGAAATTTTGGAAAACTTCCCCAAATAGATTCGGCTTGACAAACTTTGCACACGGATAAATATTGCATCCTGAACCAGAATCCGTTTAAGAAGTGTTAAATATTCAATTGTAAGGCTGTAATCGCCGTACAACGTTTTAAAGCTTTCAAACGTCATTTACGGTGGTCGTTAGGGAAGATCGATTTTTTTTCGTGTAACGGTATCGTGTTTTAAGCGACGAAAATCCAATAGGGATGCCAATTTTCAGCCCATACGAAGCACGGCATTTTACGGATATCCACGTTTTCGTAAAACGGCACCCGGCCGTTTATTTCATCTCAAACAATATGCTTTGACAGCATTGGAAATGATTCTGAAGTTCTACCAAACCATGTTGTGATGTGAACAATGGAAAATAGAACGCAGACGACACAATTTAATTCAGCAGTGTAAGGGTTAAATCGTTATTCCAACTGCAATTATAAAAAATATTTACCAGTGCCTGGATTCCTTTTCTATACTAATTTTTGAGATATGTTCAATTTTCTTCTTCAGTCGTGGGGTGAGTGACGGACTTTCAGTGCAGTAAGGTAGTGAGTTCGATCTTAGTTTTTCATAAATATATATACATATTTTTTATTTGCTTTATATTTTATTCCAATTTTCAGCCCAATCGGAGCATGGCATTTACGACTTTATTAATTAAGATATCCAATTTTCGTAAACGGCATCGTGTGTGTTCAGCGACCCGTTTTTTTCCCAATTTCAACAAAAACTGGTTTGACAGCAATGGAAATTAATTCCATAGTTCTACCAAACCATGTTGTTGATATGAACACTGGCAAATAGAACGCAAAACCAGCAGACGACACAATTTAAATCAGCAGTGTAAGTGTTTAAATTAAAGTTGATCAAACCGTTGTCAATTAGCGTGGCCATATGTTAACTCACATGTTCGCTAAAAAGCGGGGGGGAGTAAATGTATGATTTAAAAACAGCCTACAAAACACGCGTTAATATTTTCATTTATTGAAAATTTTGGCTAGGAAATTGTTCTCATGGGTTTATCT
>JAQRGA010002937.1:0-12519 GCA_029237695.1 Conchocele bisecta | reverse complement strand
GAAACTCTGATAAGTGTCTTAAATGTCTGTTTCCTTGTGATCTGCTTGAAATTTCACACACATCTTTATCTGATGGTCTGCTTTCATGCTGTGACAAATCCACACTTCTCTGGCCCTGTTTTTCAAATGTGCCTCGTTTTTTGTTCGAGCCCGCTTGCGGAAAGCAAGACATAGTGATCACAATGACGTCCGGGTGTCCGTCCGTCCGTCCTAAATCTGCGTTAAAGTTTTTAAATACCTCATATCTCTACAGTCCTAAGTTACATTGACTTGGAACTTCATATGCTATTAGTTATGATCCATATATTCATGCTGTCCCACTCATGCGGCCTCCTGTGTCCAAGGTCAAGTCAAATGACTTAGAAGTTTGCGTTCCGAAATATGCGTTAAAGTTTTTTAAATACCTTATATCTCTGCAGTCTTAAGTCACATTGACTTGAAACTCATATGCTTATTAGTCATGATCCATATTTTCCATGCGTATCCCACTCATGCGGCCCCCTGTGCCCAAGTCAAGGTCAAATGACTTAGAAGTTTTGCGTTCCGAAATCTGCGTTAAAGTTTTTAAAATAAGACTTGAAACTTCATATCTATTAGTCATCATCCATATATTCATTCTGTGTCCCTTTATGCGCCCCATGTGCCCCTATTGTCAAGTCCAAATGACTTAGAAGTTTGCGTTAAAGTTTCTGTTAAAATTTTTGCGTTAAGTTTTCACATACCTACTAACTCTGTAACCGTAAGTCAATTTGCTTGAAACTTTGTATGCTTTATTGGGGCATCAACCTTCAAAATAAATACACTCTGAAGACCATCAAATGCCTCGGCGGGCTCGACATGTCGGCCGCGGCCATCTCGTCTTTGGCAGCCAGTGGGGCATTCGTGTGCATTCGTGTGCCGACAAGCCACATTTCTACTTACCGCCAGAATGAACAATACTGGTGTGGTATGGTACCTGGACCAGGTCCGGTTATTCAATATTTCAGGCTGAATATAATTTGGTTCTTGATGTAAATATTCCGCCGTTCTGATTTTGGGATTTTCCCCCCAATCGCAGCAGGTTAAAATGGATTGAACCCGTTTTGCCCGCCTTACATGACCTTAGCTGTGATAGGCCGTTAAACACTAATAAAACAAACAGAATGAACAATGATAGAAAAAAACACATGGTGCAAAATAACGAAAACAGTAATTTCTAAAATCAAATTATTTCCAACACTATGTCCAGGATCCGCTGGTGAAAAAAAAAAATAAAAAAATCGCCACTTTTTTTTAGCTACGTGACTTGTATAGCGCTATAATCATGATAATTGACGTAATGACTTCAGCCAATCAGTGAACCAACCTGTAGGCATGACTTTAATGATTTTAGCCAACCAGTAGGCATGTCTTAATGACTCAGCCAACCAGTAGGCATGTCTTAATGACTTTAGCAAATCAGTATGTAATGTTTTTTAATGGTGTCTTAATGATTTCAGCCAATCAGTAGGCGTGTCTTAATGACTTCAGCCAACCAGTAGGCTGTCTTTAATGACTTCAGCCAATCACTAGCATGTCTTAAATGACGTCAGCCAAATTCAGTATGCATGTTAATGGTGCTTAATGACTTTAGCCATCAGTAGGCTTGTCTTAATTACTTCAGCCAATCACTAGCATGTCTTCATGACGTCAGCCAACCAGTAGCGTGTCTAAATGACTTCAACAATCAGTGATCATATTACAGGATGAGTGGCTCACGCCCTCCCAGGACCTGAAGGAGCGGACAGCGTTTGCGTTGTACCAGATCAACCGCGCCATGACCATGAACGGAGAGATGGAGCCGACAAAACCACAGGAAGCTACAGAAAGGCAGGTGGTAAAACACTCTACCATTGTCCACCTATTAAAATCCCTTTCACCCCTAGTTAACTGAATGGGCTGCGATATGTTCATTTTGCAACCAATCCAATCATCGAAAAATGATTTTCAGACTATTCCATTTATAAAAAGGGGGTATTTGTTGTTCTCAAAGATATGAAAATTACTTTCAAACAGTGCAGATCCTGATGAGGCGGCTCGATACGAGCCGGCTCATCTGGATCTGCACTGTTTGCATAAACCGATATAGCGGGCTTTCGGGTTCAAAAGGTTAACACTTAAACCGCTATCTTATTTTATTGTTGTCTGGCTGTTTATTTCTGTATTTCCATTTTTATTATCAAAAACATGCTTTGACAACACTTTAGAATAATTTTACAACATGCTTTAACACACTTCAGAATCATTTCCTTTGGAAAATGATTCTGAAGTGCTGTCAAAACATTGGTTTTATTGAGAAATAAGGCAAGATATAAGAGCAACAGCAGACGACAATTGTTGTGATAGCGGTTCTACGGGGTTAATTAATATACCATACCGCATACAAAATTTGTTTGCATCTCCGTCAGTTAATGACACCAGTATCTATGAAACATGACAGACTAGATTTTGATGTTATTAAAACCTGAAATGGAAGCAAGTATGGATCTAAAATATTAAACCCTTTCAGCCCTAAGTATCTGGAATGGATTGATTGTTAATTTTGCAACCAATCCAATCGTCGCAACTCGTCCATTTATGGAAAGGTTGTTTTTTTTTTTTGTTCAAAAACAAAAATAATGAAAAATACCTGCAAAAAGTGCAAATCCTGAGAGAATTGGCTCGTCATGAGCCGTCCTCATCTGGATCTACACTTTTGCCAATAACACAATACAGGTCTATGGTTTTGAAAGGGTTAACCTGAGAATGCGGGAAACAAAATGTTCGTTTTGCTGTTCTATTACATTTTTTGTCTTCTTTCTCAGTGAAAACATGGTTTGACCTCACCTTAGCCCTCCAAACAATGTTTTCAATTAGATCAAATGAAGTTAGAAAATAAAATAGCAGACAACAAACTGTAATTGAGCATTATAAGGACATGTTACAAACTTATCGTATCCATTTTAGTGGATAGAAAGTTTTAATTTTCCACCATTGAAAATCCCGTAGACTTACATTTCTTTGTAACTGTACTTGTTAGCATATTACTTCAAATATACATAAAGATTTTATTCATAAAATAAAATGTGTTGAGTAGCAAATAGAGTTGCGCAGAATTTTGATTTCATATGTGTACTCTATATTCAAAGTCGTTTACAAGATGCATCGCAGTGCAAATGGAGTTACTTTTTGAAATGCTGTTTCCATTGAACGTTAATGGTACGTCGCTCATTTAGTGACTCAAATAATTACGCCATCTTTAAAAAACATGTATCTACCGAACTGCTTGTGATAATCAAAAATTAAACAAAAACATTCATATTCTGCAAAATCTATATTTTCTTTCAAACACTTATAATTCATCTCAGATTGGTACATTTTTGTACTGAGCTACAAATATTTGCGATTAAACATGGAAATACATGTATGTCTATTGGGATTTTAAAATTTCGAGAAATTACTTCTGTCCATCTACTGTATATTTTGGACATTCCATTGCTGTGAGAAAACCAAATTAATTAATGTGTGTTTCCCAGAATAAAATGTGTCCGAATATTTAGGTTATTGTGGTAAAGTCGTTTTCCAGGTTAAAGCCGCTGTATCCCAGTCAAGGACGTTGAAGGCCCCAGTATTTCCCTGTGCGTGGAATAGTGTCAGGTAATGTTCTCACAAGACATATTTGTCCATGTGTCCACTTTCCTGAAGTGGGGATGGGCCAAGGTCTTCGGGATATGACAATGGACTTTCATACCGGAGGTTATGCGTTAGGCTCTTGCTGGGACGCACTCACCTTGCATACTGTCTGTTCCACGTTTTGCTGCTGACAAACTTTTGGCTATTATACACATTAAATCTAAAAAATATTTAAAAGTAAGTACTTTTGTCTAAATAACAAAAAAGTCACCCTCCCCAAAAAAATGTATTTGATGAAATTCCATCAAATATTGATTTTATTGTGAAAAAACGATTTTCCTATGGGAATTTAACATGGGGGCTAAAAATATATTTTTTTAAATTTTATTTGTAGACCGATTTTCAAAATCTAACTTTTTTTTTCTTAGTTTACATCATGTTCAAGTTATTTTAAAAATCTCGCCAGGTTTTTCGGAGTCAGATTTTCCAAATCTTTTTTTCGTTTAAAAAAAAAACAAAAAAAATTGGAAATTGACTCCCCATGTTAAATTCTTCATACAAAATATTTTTTTCGCAATATAATCAATATTTGATGGAATGGATCATCAAATAATTTTTTTTTCGGGGAGGGCGTCTTTTTTTTGTATTCGTGAAAAAGTGCTTTTAAATATTTTTTTACATTTAATGTTTTGTTTAATAGCAAATGTTCGTCGGCAAGCAAAACGTGGAACAGACAGTAGTTATAGTTTATACCCCACCCCCCGCAACAATTTTGGGAGGGGGGGAAAACTGGATTCTGGTCCGTCCATCTGTCCGTCCTTCCGGCAACCAAACGGGAGGAAGGGGCCATTTGGGAGGAGCCTAACACAAAATAATTCCTTTGATTTATTTCCATGTGGCACCTTATTCTATGATAACAAGGGGCCATTTCTAGTTCTAGAATAATGGAAATGGCCCCTTCCTCCATATCGTTGTGGAACGTCCGTGCGTGCGTCCGTCAATAAACTAACATCAGAAAAATGTTATAAACTTCTATTTACTTACATATTCAGGGGCACATGGGCCCACCCGAGGGGTATTCGTAAAGCCTCGCTTACTGACAAATCTAGTTTTTGGCTTGTGACTGAAAATATTGCTTATAGGTTTTTGCATCACTGCAGCTGGTATTGATGTCAAAATGAATAACATCGTTGAAAACTATGCTGCAATTATATTAAAACTAGAGTAACGGAATTGAGATCCGTTATCATAAAAATTTGGTATGTCACGTGCATGAAGAACTGCAACACGCGACATGCACTCGGGCCCCCGGAATATGTAGTGTAAATCAGCTGTTTGAATGGAACTGTTTTTATCACAACTACCGCATATATAAAACTCAACTTTGAAGGCCCAGGTATTTCAATGTATTCAAATTCATAAACGACGAAATGGGCTCCTCTAGTGTGTTTGTATTCATTCATTGTATTTTATCAGGTAACAAAACTTTTGTATTGCCAAAATGCGTACTGACTGATATTGCTGTATCAGCTTTTGCTACCCAAATAACGTCAATGGAATGACGTCAAGGAAACAGTCCACGTTTCTTTTCAACGAAAACCACGTAATAAAATTCTCATTCCTTAAGAACGTTACTCGACCTATATAGAATACTATACTTGTGTCTTTTGATGATATCAAGTTTTATCAGTAGCCTATTCCCCACCAACGTTGCAAAGTATACTTATCTAGCAAAGTATACTTTGAGGGATAAATTTTCAATTTAAGGATAAATTAATTATTTTTATTAAGCCAGGTTATTGATTTGGCGAAAACCGGCAAGCGGGCGGGCGGGCGGTGGCGGGCGGGCGTCCACAATCAAATGTTAAGTTTTCGTGATTTGAGTCCATTTATTTGTTACTGTACCACTAGGACCACAAACGTTCACAGCTTCTAATCAAGGGGTGCCCACCACCATATCACTATCCAACATGTTACCTTTTTTTCTTTTTTGAACTTGACCCATTTTTTCCGCGCAGTCGACTTGCCATTTTCAAATGTTATAACTTTTCGCGTTTACAATTTGTTAAGTTTTCGTGTTTAAATCCATTTCTTTCGTACTGTACCACCTAGGACCACCAAACTTTCACAGCTTCATAACATTGGGGTGCCCACCACGTACAAGTATCCCAACATGTGGACCATTTTTTTTACCTTCACCTATTATTCTACATACAAGTAATTGACTTAGCCATTTTTCAACGTTAACTTTTTTTAACGTAAGTCTGGTTAAAAGTTTTTGGTTAAAAGTTTTTATGCCCAGGGTTCGAAGAAAACGGTGGCATATAGTGTTTTGACTGTCCGTCCGTCCATCCATCCCCGTCCGTCCCCGGGCACACATTAGGGTACTTATGTGGCTAGCCCCACAGGTTATGGACTTGGTAAAGATAGGGTGGTTACAATTAGCCACCTAAAAAATCCTTTTATGTGGCTAAGAATCGTTTTTATGTGGCTAATATTTAACATGTGAATAAGCCCACATAAGTATAGTACTGTAAGAAACGTCCGTCCGTCCTCCGTCACACTTTTCGTAACCATTTTGCCGTCACAGTAACTGTTTCTCAAATATGCTGCAGGTGGCATCCGCGTTTGACAGACGCATTTCTTGTTTGTTATACTATATCTCTGCAACTGCTTCGCCCATTACCTTGAAACTTCACATGGGTGTTTTATCATAATCCATAGTTTCATTATCTACCCCCAACCGTGCGGCCCTGTGCCCAATGTCAAGGTCAAATTACTTTTCGTGTACTATATCTCTGCAACTGCTTCACCCATTACCTTGATACTTCACATGGGTGTTTATCATCATTGTCGCGCCCGCTTGCGGAAAGCGCGATATCGTCGGCATTTTGGCATACGTCCGTCCGTCCGTACGTCCGTGTGTCCGGTTAAAGTTTTTTGGTTAAAGTTTTTCCATCTACTATATCTATTTTTTTAGTGTCCATGCCTCGCCCCAAGGCACGACATGCAAGCCACGGCCATCTAGTCTACAAAAAGTGGGTATAATTATGTTATGCAAGTGTCTATGCTTGGAAAAAACCTGGCCTTCGTGGCTTTTGCCTCGTTTCTTTTTGTCTCATATATTCCCTCATTATTGTATGGCAGAATGGACTGTATTTAAACACATTGCAAACCCTCAATTCAGCTACAATGATCCTATCCATAATAATGATATACATATTCACTGCTTTCATCTCTTTCATTCTGCTAATTTTCCTTCAATTATGTCTCGTTTCTGTCTGTTTCAGACGGCCGCAACATGCACGGAATTGCCTTCGATACTTTGAGTTGCGGCACTTACGCGTGTTCACGATCCAGCAGTTCTTGCGGGCTCAGCTTAGTTGTGACTGCCATATTGTTTCACCGCTAGCGGACAGGGCAGCAGTAGAATTGGAACTCGCTTCTGTGGTGTGTGCACTACGTACGCAGCCAACACTGACAGTCTTACATGCTGCTTTATTTCCCGGCATGAAGGCACCTTGCCATCTACCATAATTTTATTTATAACCACTTATCTATAATCAAAGTTTTGTCCAGTCCGCTTGCGGAAAGCGAGACATAGTGAACACAATGACGTCCGGGTGTCCGTCTGTCACGTGCGTCCGTCCGAGCTTACAAATGGATACATATATTATAGGAGAACAATAGGTCATGTAATATTCTATTGTTCTGTGATTTTATGTGGCTAAGAATGGGTTTATGTGGCTACAGAACAATAGGGATGAACAAAGGAAAAGGTTAGGGTTAGCCACATAAGTATCCATTTGTAGGAACGTCCGTGTGTGCGTCCGTCCGAAATATGCGTTAAAGTTTTTAAATACCTTATATCTCTGCAGTCCTAAGTCACATTGACTTGAAACTTCATATGCTTATTAGTCATCATCCATATTTCCATGTTGTATCCCACTCATGCGGCCCTTGTGCCCAAGGTCAAATGACTTATAAGTTTGCGTTAAATTTTTGTCAAAATTTGCGTTTTAAAGTTTTCAGATACCTACTATCTCTGTAACCGTAAGTCGCATTTGCTTGGAGCTTTGTATCCTTATTGGTCATCATCCATATATTCATTCTGTGTCCCACTCATGCGGCCCCTGTGCCCCAAGGTCAAAGGTCAAATGACTTAGAATTTGTTTGCGTTATTATAAAATCTGCGTTAATGTTTTTACAGACCTTATTATCTCCACAATTGTTACTCCAATTTTTTTCCAACTTCAAATATGTCCTTTTCACCATCCATATTTTCATTCCATAGCCTGCCCATGTGGTCCACATGCCCAAGGTCAAGGTCAAATGACTTTGAAATTCGTGTTAAATTTTGTACATACCTTATATCTCCACAACACTTACTCTGATTTACTTCCTAACATCCAATACTTCTTATTCAGTGGGTGGCAGGTGGGAGCACGTGATGGGTAATTTAACGATCGGAGTTCATCCTTACCAGAATCCCGACTGGAGACCTGGTTTGGCCCTCACATACGTCTTTGGCATTTTGTATGTGACAGTTGAATCTGGTTATGCCACTTATGTGAGTATTATGATATTCGTTATCCTATTTTAGGGGAAGGGGCCAAGTGACTTTGGTGTGGTATGGACCTGGCACCAGGTCAGGTTATTCTAATTTCAGGGCTGAATATATTTGTTCTCGATGTAAATATTCCGTTCTGATTTTGTGATTTTCCCCCCTATACAGCAGGTTAAAATGGGATTGAACCCATTTGCCCGACCTTACATGACCTTAGCTATTGATAGGCCGTTAAACACTAATAAACAAACAAACAAACTATTGCAATAGTGCCTCGCGTTGTCAACAGCACCGAGGGGCAATATGTTTTGACTGTTCCCCGAATCACCATGAAATAAATGTTTTATGACTTGACCTGTAAACAGTATATGTGACACAATGAACGTACATTTGGCATGGATCGCATCGACTGACCGATCGACGTTGAATTGTATGACGTAGTCTTCTACAAAGATCATGAGGCACGTGAAACTATTTCCCAGACACGTGAAGTCCAGGGAAATAGTCATAACTACGTAATGTCAAATTATATACAGATCTCCAGATAAGCTGAGTATTTGTTTAGGGGAAGGGGCCAAGTGACTTGGTGTGGTATGGACCTGGCACCAGGTCAGGTTATTCTATTGTCAGAGCTGATTATATTTGTTCTCGGTGTAAATATTCCATTCTGATTTTGGGATTTTCCCCCCAATGCAGCAGGTTAAAATGTGATCAAACCCGTTTGCCCGGCCTTACATGACCTTAGCTGTTGATAGGCCGTTAAACACTAATAAACAAACAAAACTTGTTATTCATCATCCATTGTTTCATTCTATAGCCTGCCCATGTGGTCCACATGCCCAAGACTTTGAAATTTGTGTTAAAGTTTTTACATACCTTATATCTCCACAACCGTTCAAATACGGTAATTCTTTATTATCATCCATATTTTCATTCTTTAGCCCACCCATGCAGCCCACATGCCCAAGATCAAGGTCAAATGCCTTTAAAATTTGCGTTAAAGCTTTTACATACCTTATATCTCCACAACCCTTAATTAAAACTTCAAATAAATACACTCTGAGACCATCAAATGCCTCGGCGGGCTCGACATGCGGGCCGCGGCCATCTGGTATTGTCACGGCAATTGCCTGCCAAGGCAAACTAAAATGAAGCTGTTAGTCTATGGACTATCGTTGTTATATACCCAGGTATAACATTGCCTCCACGAATTCATTGTTTCCACGTATGTCACAAATCCTGTCCATACATCATACGAATAAGCCCATATCATTGAGAGTAGATGGATCTTTATTCGATACTGAGATTGCTCCAGTCATACATAGGGGTTACCAAATAATTATTGTCGCGTCATCCTCATCCGCGTCGTCCGCGTTGTCCTCATCGTCCGGTTTTTGTCGCGCCTGCTTTAGCAGAGGCGCGACTATAGTCGGCGCTTTTTCCGTCGTCGTCGTCGTCCGCGTTGTCCGGTTTTTTTGGTAAGGCAAATGCGTTAAAGTTATTGTTTTTTCACAATATCTCTTTAACCGCTTGCCAGACTTTGATAATATTTCATATTAATGTTTGTCATGGAATGATGCTTCATTACCCACACCCCCACATCCAAATTCTGAAGGTCAAGGTCATTTATTTACTTTTAATGTTCACCGGTTTTGTAACACAAATGCGTTGAAGTTATTGTTTTTTCACAATATCTCTTTAACCCCTTGCCAGACGTTGATAATATTTCACATCAATGTTTGTCTAGGGATGATGCTTCATTACACACACCCCCACATCCAAATTCTCAAGGTCAAGGTCATTTATTTACTTTTAATGTTCACCGGTTTTGTAACAGAAATGAGTTAAAGTTATTGTTTTTTCACAATATCTCTTTAACCCCTTGCCAGACTTTGATAATATTTCACATCAATGTTTGTCTAGGGATGATACTTCACTACGCACACCCCCACATCCAAATTCTCAAGGTCAAGGTCATTTATTTACTTTTAATGTTCACCGGTTTTGTAACAGAAATGCGTTAAAGTTATTGTTTTTTCACAATATCTCTTTAACCCCTTGCCAGACGTTGATAATATTTAACGTCAATGTTTGTCTATGGATGATGCTTCATTACGCACAGCCCCACATCCAAATTCTCAAGGTCAAGGTTATTTATTTACTTGTAATTTTCACGGTCAAATGCCTCGGCAGGCGCGACACCGCTTCCGTGGCGGAATTCTTGTATTTACACTGAGTGAAATGGCAACTAATATTTGTTTTTTCAGGTTTCTGTATTGATTTCACAGTTTTAGTTCAATACTACATTTGGGCTAGCAGATGCAGATAGCTTCAACTTATTGTTTGCAATATATTGTTATATTTTGACTGTCTTTAATTAAATTTGTCCATTTTTATACAGCCGTTTGAAAAAACGTTACGTATTATGTATCATCTTGTACTGGCGGCAGTCGGGCGGGCACAGCTTGTCCACGCAATAACTAGAGTACTACTTGACGGATTGTAACCAAATTCGATATACATATTTAACACGGCAAGACGAAGAAGCTTATTGATTTTGAAAAATTTCCGATGAGTTATCTCCCCTTGGCGGCCATTTTTAATTTTTCCTCTGTATCGATCCTTGTCCACGCAATAACTCGAGTTTTACTTCACCGATCGTAACCAAATTCGGTACACATGTTTATCACTCCCCTTGTTGACTGGCCTTGCCTCGACAGGCGTATATTGTGACCTTCGGGACTCTTGTTGTCTCATCTATTCCCTCATTATTGTATGGCAGAATGGACTGTATGTTAACGCATTGCAAACCTTCAATTCCTCTAAAATGATCCTATCCATATTCACTGCTTTCATCTCTTTCATTCTGCCCATTTCCCTTCAATTATGTCTCGTTTCTGTCTGTTTCAGACAGCCGCAACCTGTACGGAATTGCCTCGATACTTTCAGTTGCCACACGTGTTCACGATCCAGCAGTTCTTGCCGGCTCAGCTTAGTTGTGACTGCCATATTGGGAACATCACTGACTGGGTGTTTCACCGCTAGTGGACGGGGCAGCAGTAGAATTGGAACTCTCTTCTGAGGTGTGTGCAGTACGCAGCCAAATGCAGCTTTATTAGGCATGAAGCCACCTTGCCATCAGCCATAATTTTATTTATAACCACTTATCTATAATCAAATGGAATATTTGTGTCGACCCCGCTTGCGGAAAGCGAGACAGATCACAATGACATCCGGGTGTCCGTCCGTCACGTGCGTCCGTCCGTCCGAAATCTGTGTTAAAAGTTTTTAAATATCTTATATCTCTGGAGTCCTAAGTCACATTGACTTGAAACTTCATATGCTTATTAGTCATCATCCATATTTTCATGTTGTATCCCACTCATGTGGCCCCTGTGCCCAAGGACAAATGACTTAGAAGTTTGTCTTAAAGTTTTCAAAATTTGCGTTAAAGTTTTCAGATACCTACTATCTCCGTAAGCGTAAGTCGGATTTGCTTAGAGCTTTGTATTCTTATTGGTCATCATCCATATATGTATTATGTGTCCCACTCATGCGGCCCCTGTGCCCCAAGGTCAAGGTCAAATGACTTAGAAGTTTGTGTTATTATAAAATCTGCGTTAAAGTTTTTACATACCTTATTTTGTTACTCCATAGTTTACTTCCAACTTCCAATACTTCCTTTTCATCATCCATATTTTCATTCCATAGCCTACCCATGTGGTCCACATGCCCAAGGTCATTTCAAATGACTGAAATTTGTGTTAATGTTTTTACATACCTTATATCTCCACAACACTTACTCTGATTTACTTCTTATTCATCATCCATATTTTCATTCTATAGCCCACTCATGCGGCCCAGATGCGGTCTGGTACATCCTAAACATTCTAGCCCACCCATGTCAGACAGTTTAAGACATTAGCCAAACTTCGACATTGCGTTTCGTTCCATACAGGAACTTCATGTTTTAGCCCACCATTTGAACCGTCTCACTGTGAAGGGGTAATTGCACGAATACTTATTAACCAATGTATTAACAAATACTTATTCCTTTAATCTGAGAGCCACTTCAACGTGAATGGTGCACTGGTCTAGATACTTTAATACCAGATGGACCAGTCGTTAAATCATCGGATAGTGATTACTAGTTCATCAATGTGACATGGCAGTTCACAAGTAAGCTTCCAACACACTTTGTGAGCATGTACATGATGTATAAGGAAAGAGATGTGCAATTTTAAGGCTGCAGATCCTGTTGATCAGTGTTTTGCTTGTTTTGCTTGTACGGTGAACTAACCACATGTGAAAGTGACCTGAAT
>JAQRGA010000293.1:0-33852 GCA_029237695.1 Conchocele bisecta | reverse complement strand
GGCAGATCCGGCATTGCCGGACCAATACTTGTGACAAGACTATGTTTTTATTGAAATATTCGGAATTCATATATACCAATGATAAGGTCAGGAATTTTAATATTTGTTCTGCAATGTTTCTCATTACTGTATGTTGTTACCACTCAGTTGAACCGTCTCGGCGAGACGGTTCTACTGAGTGGTAACAACATACACTTTAGGTGGGTAGCGAAGGCACCCAGTAAATTCGCCGGACCAATCTTATGTTGCTTCCGGCGCCACTGCTTAATAACGGCATTGTGCAGAAACGTTGGAAGAGTGGGTTCTTTGTTACTGAAGTATTGTTCAATATGTCGTATTAAAGGTACTAGTACATGCCCACTCAGTAGGCACAAACTGTTCTTTATATCATAGATATTATCTGAGACATTTTCTGGCAAAATAAACATTCATTCACCATTACTCCACGTATCGATTGGCATTATAATTGTACATTTTATATCGGACGTAAAATTCCACACCGATATCAGGGGCGATAAGCGTGTTTCCTTAAAATGTTAACGGGCATTACAATTTATTCTCTGTATTTATATTTTGATGTACAATGATCATACTTCATAATTTGTCGAAAATATTATTTTTTTCAGGTGACGCATTTAATTAGTATAAATAATTAAAAGATAGCTTGCCTCATTTGCATATGAAAATAGCCTGATACCACCGCGCGTCACTATCAGTAAAATAAATCTTACTGAATGATTATATCAGTATAGCGGGCACTCGTCATTTTTAGAACTGGTGGAATAGTGACACAATTATACACTTATTTCATTGATATAAAGAACATTATTTTTGTAAAAATGGAGTAAGTACATAGCCATGTGTTATTATATACGTACTTTCGTTTCCCATTGAAACACACTGGGATGCAAGCCGTCAATATTGTTTATGTATTGACGTATTGTCAGTTCATATTGGTCAGTGCCGGAACTACGTAACGTAGTTCCTTCTAAATCATCATTTTTGAGTTGTATGTGGATATATGTCACTCGTTTCGCCGCGCAGTGATATTTCTCTAAGAGCACGATGCGGACTCGTGCATATATACACATACAAATGAAATAACGTATACATATTATATGAACATGGGTATCAAAATCAAAGGCTACACCTGTCGATGAAAATCACATTGCTGTCTAGCCACCGACATGATGGAGCTATTGTATTTTGAAAGTCCATACAAACGTACTTTGAAGAAGTTTGCAGAAAAAGTTGCGGGAATGCCTTATTTTGATTTAAGGAATAAAACCATGGGCTGTTTAAAATGCGTGGAGTCCTAACAGACCAAATATATGAAAAACTCAGTAAACGCAACAGCCCATGGTTTTATTACTATATGAATGAATGGCCGTGGAATTTATCGGGGTATTAACTTGGAAAAGTCGCGGGAATACTGGACGAAGGCCGGAAGGCCTCGTCCAGTATTCCCGCGACTTTTCCAAGTTTATATCCCCGATAAATTCCACAAAAAGGCCATTCATTCCTTATAATTCCAGCATCTGAAATAAATTCATTAAGAAAATGTGTTTATTTTCCATTTTCTTAAGAATTATTTTAACTGCGCCTTACGGTTACGGAAAGTAGTTCGGCGTGGGAGTTTACTGGGATATAAATTTTGGACAGAGACTTGCTACGGACCAATCAAATGTTAGGGAAATTTGTAAATATTTTTCTGCTGGAATTATTTATATTTACACTGCATGTAAATAACCAAATATGGCGTTAAAATTAGCGTGACGTTATTGACAACGACGATGAACGGCATCTATTCTAATAACAGATTTTAACGAATCAAAAACGTCGATTGTATTGTACTGTGATATAAACGCAATGCGTTAAATGGGCGTTTTCATTATGAATGTACATATAAGGACAGTGTAAATATATATATTTTGTATACAAGTTCCACGTCTCTGTTCCTTTTCAAATCGGCAAATGTATTTTGTATGTCAATTGAACATGTACTTCACATTTGTGTTTAATAAAGCTATTATAACCGCGTTCACATCATTATCTGTTAACATATTTTCCTGCCGATATTTTGCCATTTTCGGCCGAATCGGGACTTGGCGTATATACAATGGGTTTTGGGTGATTTTGCATTTACATTTGTACATACCATATATTATTGGAATGCAACGGATGACACTCTGTCATTCTCATGCATTTTTCAAAATTCAAGATGGCGTCCATGATGGCTGTACAAAAAAAAAAAACCGGATAGCTGTCTCTTAATAATTTAAATATACTGTTTTAGTTTTCTTATAAAATGCATTACATTAAACTACACCCATAAAACGTCATAATGCGTGTTTTATTACATTCAAGTTGGCCGGCAATCGGTTGTGTTTTTTTTTGGTTTCTCTCTACCACGTCAAATATAGTTTTATATGTTGCATGGTCTAACTAGCTAATTTTCGTCCAATATGGCCGCCGTGATATTAACCAAAATGATGTTGTATATTCACTCACAAATGTGATATTATAGTGCTTACAGATGAATCCGTGCAGATAGTAATCACTGTTGAATGGTTTACATGTGCTTTTGATGAGATACGTATTTAATACTCCCTTCCGTAACGGTTCTTATGAACTAATGGGTTACTTTCAGACTGTGATCCCTAAACATTGCTGTTTACTAGTAAATATGAAGTATCATTAAATATATGCACACTGGAAAACAAGCCCCTGGCATGCATGCCATATTTACTCAGACGTACATACATATAAATGTATACAGTGTATTATGCGTCACATCACATATGAGATCCCGCGTCCCATCACTCGTGAGTTGCTGAGATCCTGTGTTACATCATTCCTGAGATCCGCAGCATCACCATAATCACATGTGCATTATTCCTGAGATACTGCGTCACATCATTTGTAAGATCCTGCGTGACAACACTTCTGAGATCCTGTGTGACACCAAATGTGAAATTATGCACTGCTTCACGTGTTAAATCCTGCGTCACATCACTCCAGATGTCTTATTACATACATGTAACTCCATTTGTTTGGCATTGAATTTCCATTGATACTGGTTAAATATGGGATTTGACCCAGTTAACATGGCCTAGGATGACCTTAGCTTTTGACAGACCATTAAACACCATTAAATAAATAAATTGTTCTTCCTCATCTGCGTATTTCTCCATGTAAACAACATATATGTATTATGGCTTTGCTATGTATATTGACAAACTTGTATGTCCTTAGTTGTAGTAAATATCTCACAATCATGTGCATGTGCCGCTTTTGTCAAAAAGTTTGTACAAGGTTCGTCATCATGGTATAACTTTAATATTACTTGACGGATTGCTTGACGGATATCCTAGACAAAAGTAAATCACTTGAATCAAACGCAGGAAATTTCCTATGATTGGTTTCTGACTTTTCTGTAAAACAAATACGACTGATCGAAAAAAAAAAAAAAAGTGGGTGGTAGGTGGGAGCACGCGATGGGTAATTTAACGATCGGGGTTCATCCTTACCGGAATCACGACTGGAGACCTGGTTTGGCCCTTACATACGTCTTTGGCATTTTGTATGTGACAGTTGAATCTGGTTATACCCCTTATAAGAGTAATCCTACCAGTATTACTTTTAAATAGGGGAAGGGGCCAAGTGACTTTGGTGCTGTATGGACCTGGTACCAGGTCAGGTTATTCTAATTTCAGGGCTGAATATGTTGTATCTCGATGTAAATATTCCGTTCTGATTTTGGGATTTTCCCCCCAATTCAGCAGGTTAAAACTGGATCGAACCTGTTTGCCCCGGCCTTACATGACCTTAACTGTTGATAGGCCGTTAAACACCAATAAACAAACAAACAAACTGATCGAAAATGAATTACTTTTTTAATCGAACGTAGGAAATTACCTACGATCCGTTTCTGACTTTTCTGTAAAACAAATATGACTGATCTAAAATGAATTATTTTTTAGGTTTAATTGTTTGAAATTGCTTCCGTTCCATTCAAGTGATTTACTTTTGGATATTGTCAAAGTTGTATGTTTTGAATTTCAGTGTTAAATCTATTAACTTAGAGAACTTCGTCAATATATCCTGGACAAAAGTAAATCACTTGAATCGAACGTAGGACATTTCCTGCGATTGGTTGCTAAGTTTTCTGTAAAAGTATTAAGACTGATATAAAATGAATGATTTTTAGGTTTAATTGTGGGAAATTTCCTACATTCAATTCAAGTGATATACATTTGGATATTGGAGTTGTATGTTTTGAATTTCAGTGTTGAAATTTATTAACTTCAAGAACTTCGGCAATATATCCTAGACAAATGTAAATCACTTGAATCAAACGTAGGAAATTTCCTACGATCGGTTTCTGACTTGTTTGTAAAAGAAATTCGACTATTCTAAAATGAATTATTTTTTAGGTGTAATTGTGGGAAATTTCCTACGTTCAAGTGAGTTTACTTCAACTTGGATATTGTCGAAGTTGTGTTTTGAATTATTGAAAAGTCATTAACATAGAGAACGTTGTCAATATATCCTATATACTTTAAATCACTTGAATCGAACGTACGAAATTTCCTACGATTGTTTTCTGACTTTTCTGTAAAAGAAATACGACTTATATAAAATTAATGAGTTTTTAGGTAAGGTTTAATTGTGGGAAATTTCCTATGTTAAATTCAAGTGATGTACATTTGGATATTGTCAAAGTTGTATGTTTTGAATTTCAGTGTTAAATTTATTAACATAGAGAACTTTGTATACCTATATATCCTGGACAAAAGCAAATCACTTGAATCGAACGTAGGAAATTTCCTACGATTGGTTTCTGACTTTTCTGTAAAAGAAAAATGACTGATATAAAATGAAGAACTTTTGAGGTTTAATTGTGGGAAATTTCCTACGTTCTATTCAAGTGAGTATACTTGGATATTGTCGAAGTTGTGTTTTGAATTATTGAAATTCATTAACATAGAGAACTTTGTCAATTTATCCATCCAGATACATTTCTATCACTTGAATCGAACGTAGGAAATTTTCTACGATCGGTTTTCTGACTTTTTCTGTAAAAGAAATACACTGATATAAAAATGAATGATTTTTAGGTTTTAATTGTGGGAAAAATTTCCTACGTTCCAATTCAAGTGATGTACATTTGAATATTGTCAAAGTTGTATGTTTTTTTTGAATTCATTGTTGAAATTTATTAACTTCGAGAACTTCGGCAATATATCCCTGACAAATGTAAATCACTTGAATCGAACGTAGGAAATTTCATACGATCGGTTTCTGTTGTTTCTGTAAAATAAATACGACTGATCACAGTTTTGTGAAAGTTTTATGTTTTGAATCTCGGTGTTGAAAGTTACATGTACATGTATTTGACAATATATCCCGCACAAAAGTAACTCACTTGAATGGAACGTAGGAAATTTCCTACGATCGGTTTCTGACTTTTCTGTAAATGAGGTTTAATTGTGGGAAATTTCCTACGTTCAATTAAATTGATGTACATTTGGATATTGTCAAAGTTGTATGTTTTGAACTTCAGTGTTGAAATTTATTTAGAGAAGTTTAACAATATTTCCTAGACAAAAGTAAAACACCTAAATCGAACGTAGGAAATTTCCTACAATGAAAACAAGATTAATCATCATCTTTAGTTCATTTGTATTCGGATTATTGTCGGAGTTGTATTTTTTGGCATTTCAGTGTCCAATTTGTAATTATTTTGTTAAATTGGTACGTTCTGTATTTCAATTGTGGGAAATTTACCACAATCAAGTTTATATTTATTAAATTAATTTATTAAATAACACTGCCCATATTCCGTTGTTTGTTTTGCTGTCAATAACTACGAAAACCTGCAAATGGAGAGTTTCTAATGTAGGAAATTTCCTACAATGCCCACCAAAACTGCTCAAACCTGGAAACGATCAGTTTTAGAGGCGACTTTGATGAGCTTCCATTTGCGAGTTTGACACATTCGACCCACCAAAACTGCTCAAACCTGGAAACGATCAGTTTTAGAGGCGAATTTGATGAGCTTCCAATTTGCGAGTTTGACCACATTTCGACCCCAAAACTGCTCAAACGTGGAAATCAGTCGTGGCGAGAGAGCAAAAAAGTGAGCGAAAAAGGGAAATGCTTGGGAAAATCCCTTTCTATTTGGTACTCTGTTATATATAAACACACAGTTAAGTGTTTGCCCTATTTATGAGTATCCTAGTGACGTATATGATACACAACTGCTTCTGCATGTGCACCAGTAACTATTTCTGGCTTAACGTTTAATTAATTTGTTTCGCAAACACTACTGTTCGTACGTACCAAGTAAGATTCGTCTGATTGTGATGTCAGCATGACCACAGTTTTGATGTTATTTTGTGCTATAAGGGTCCAGAACTCTTCCAGCCTTGCCTTAGACGGAGACTGTGTAGCTATACATATATTGCTGCCTCTGTAGTTCTGCAGAATAAATGTGGATACGGGTCATGTCAGAATTAGAAAGATGATTCTGAATGAGTTTATTAATAGACCATGTAAGTCGCATAACTATGAATTGTGACAACAGTAGTGTTATTTATGGAGTAGTAGTCTGTGTATAAAAGCTACATCAGGAATAAGCTAGTTGGCTTTTATGTGGAAATCATGTTCTCCATATGTGGTATTCATATTTTGGACAGCTATACAAGAGTAGTATATAGGGAGTCAAAATGATACCACCTAACGGTGGTATCATTTCTCCTCCCTATATACTACTCCACCACCCCCCCGAAAAATCAAAAATTGGTTAACGAGGAAATTGTCTCCCACCAACCACGAAATATTCAAAATTGGTGTCATAAATACATCATGTTTTTTTCACGTCCAATTGAACATATAAATTTAATAGGTTATAATAAAATATTATAACAAAATGGATAATAAAATACACAACGAATTGGACGTTTTATAATGATTTGGATGAAGGATTTTACGCTGTTGTTTCTACAGTATTAAAACACGGTAAAATGACAATACTATGTGATATCGAAATTACATTGGAAAATAATCAGCGTAATTTATTACGCTGCGATAAAAACGTTGCATTTACAATATTAAACCGGCAATTATGTCGCCGGTATAAGTATCAAATTTATATAATGAAGCGACTAAATAGGATCGGAGAAACACTACCGAAACATTATCAAACTAATTTTATAAAACAGTTTAAAATCAAAGATTCGTTTACGGATATGCGTTTCTACAATATCGCTTTTAACGAAGAAATTGGAAAATTATTAGAAGAAATTGAAAATTATTGAACAGGAACTAATTTCTTATGTTTATAAGCAGACGACAATGTTCCAATTACACGTGTTATGAACATGTAAATTAGGTGTCCATTTTATAGAGAGATTACACGATTAGGTCTATCGCGTATAAAGATATTAATATTTGTAAAAATTAAAAAAAAAAATAGCAAAAGCCTCCACTCGTGCACAACACCCCCAGCGACTGGGCAGATTTCTAGCCGGCACCCAGCCACTGGGGTGTTGGGACCTTTCTTAAGCCCACGAATCTGTTGCTCACATTCTGGGTCGCCTTGAACCCCATTGCCAATTACTCTATTAAGAGAAACCAGCGAAGTAAGACGAGCCTATGTGTGAATTTGGTTTCCGAAATTGCAAAGCTCTTAGGCAGAAATCTTTTAGGCCGGCACCTTTGAGCTACACAATTACATCGCCAAATACACACATATGCATAGACTGCTACCATTAAACAGACGAGACGGACGTCATACCGGATCAACAACATAGCACACACGAGATGAGACCAATTGTTGTAAGGTCAACACACATATATACTCATCAGTTTCCTATACAACATACAAATGGTGTGCATATTATAATTATTTATTAATACATATTGGCGAAAGAAAACATGTGATGGTTCGTTATTTTATAATTAATTTTTATATTTTTTTTAATAATTTAAAGCTGACACTCCCTATTATTACATAGTAATTAATTTATGTTGTAACGACAATGTTTCAATTACACGGGTTATGGCCCATGCGTAAATTGATAGCCGATGGTAAACAGAGCCGGATAATTCTCAGTGAAAAACACATGTTGTATAGGTATGTAAATTTGTTTACTGCACCAATATAATTTTGAAAAAATTAGGAAAATTATAAAATTAAGAATTAAATTAAATTATTATTTTTTTTTTTATTTTTAATTATTTTTTTATAATTTTTTTAAATTATTTTATAATGGTGCTGTAACATTTCCTCCGACTTTATTTCCAAGTTTTACCCTAAATTTATCCCAATCAGTACACTCAATTTTGGCATGGTGGCGCGCGCCTTGATCCTTATATCATTTTTTAATTCTTCATATCTCCCCATTTCTTCCACCACGGATTCAAACTCTAAATTTGATATTTTCTTATCGGCCAACGCTTTGGACACCATAACGTCGATGCTATTTTTCTTAGACCTAGCGAGAACGGATATTCTATCATGTTTTCTACTTTTTTTATTTTCTCGAGTTTCCACCCGCCGCCCTAATACCATACAAAGTGTTCCAGATAAAACGGTAATTCCACTCAAAACCCCTGCAAGTGGAATCATTACAATTGTAGATAGCGTTGCAGCAGTCCCCGCCCCACACAACACAGAAACACTTGCCAGAACCGTACTAGATGCTCAGCTATGTTTGCCGCGCGCCTATATTTATTAGAGTGTCTTTTTTCATTTGCACATTCTCTAACTAAAATATCCTGCATAGCGACGATATTATTCAACCTAAAATCTGAACTTTTTTTCGTTAATTGAATACAGTGTTGGTGGAGTGGTATTGAGAGTTGAATACAGTGTTGGTGGAGTGGTATTGAGAGTTGGATACAGTGTTGGTGGATCGGTATTGACAATTGGAAGCGGTGATTCGTTCATAGTTAAATTTATTTCAATATATTAGTATTTACACAATAAGTTCAATTAACAATGAGACAATAGTGGAAGAACTCTCTGAGTCACCGATTTTCGTAACAAAGTTAATAACACTACCTTGGGAAAGTCTAATTCGATCATCACCGGAGAACGAAACCACCGTCGAACTATCTCCAGAGATTTTAGTGACTCCAACCCCCCGTTCTTCCCCATCTACTACAATATTTATCGCGACCGCGCCCACAGGTTTACCATTAGCATTAACCGAGCAGACCGCCATTTGGATAACTTCACCTGCAGCTGTCATAGTGTATCCCCCATATTATTACTCGCTTTGGCACCGAACGAATATTCATAGTGCCCCACAACCAATGGGCCCGCTTCTCAGCCCAAACTGTTATGACACGTTTTGGTGTTTTCATTGTTTTCACTATTCCGGCAAGCGCATTGTTTGCGTTATATGCCTCAGTACGAATCTCATAAGAGGCCTCCTCAAGAGCTTTGGTCGCGGCTATACGATCATGTTTCAGTTTATCGGTTATTTTTTCATCTAGTTCAGTAAGTGTCGCTTCTCTGTTGAGAGAGTCCTCTAAGCGCAACGCATCATAAGCCTCCGTAATGGTTGCTGGTGTCTTCTAAGGCTTTATCAATACCCGACCGGGTCTCTTTTTGAAATTCGGTTATTTTTTTCATCTAGTTTAGTAAGTGTCGCTTCTCTGTTGATAGAGTCCTCTAAGAGCAACACCCTATAAGCCTCCGTAATATCCGCCTGGTGGTCTTCTAGGGCTTTATCAATACCGTTCGGACTCCATCAAGATCAAACCGGGTCTCTTTTTTAAATTCGGTTATTTTTTCATATAGGTCAGTAAGTGCCGCTTCTCTGTTGAGAGAGTCCTCTGAGCGTAACGCCCCATAGGCCTCCGCAATGGCCTCTTTGTGATCTTCTCGGACCCCCTCAACCCCCGACCTGGTCTCTTTTATAAATTCGGCTATTTTGCCGTCTAGTTCGGTAAGTGTCGCTTCTTTGCTGTGAGAGTTCTCTAAGCGCAACGCATCATAAGCCTCCGCAATGGCCTCTGCAAGGTTCGACTGGTGGTCTTCTCGGACTTTATCAATACCCGACCTGGTCTCTTTTCGAAATTTGGTTATTTTTTTATCTAGTTCAGTAAGTGCCGCTTCTCTGATGAGAGAGTCCTCTGAGCGCAACACCTCATAAGCCTTCGTAAGGTCCGCCTGGTGGTCTTCTCGTGCTTTCTCAATACCCGACGTGGCCTCATTTCGAAAATCGATTATTTTCCCGTCTAATTCAGCAAGTGTAGCTTCTTTGCTGAGAGAGTCTTCTAAGCGCAAGCATCATAAACCTCCGTAATGTCAGCCTTACGGTCTTCTCGGGCTTTATCAATCCCCAACCGGGCCTCTTTTCTAAATTTGGTTATTTTTTTACCTAGTTCGTTTAGTTCCGTATGCGTTTCTTCACGACTTTGTGTATTCACAGCCAGGGCATATTCTCAAGTTGTGATAGTAGACTCTTGTGAATCTCGTCCGTGGCCCTCGATATAGTTCTATTAATCAAGGCCTTTGTTTTTTGGGTAGTTAAAAAGTCGCCCTCTGTCGGGATGAATCCCCCTTCTGCAGGTTCCAAATTATTTGAATTTGTCACCCAATCGGAAGAACTACCTGGTCCGTATATACTCATAATGTTGATAATATATATTACGAACATGCGTTTAATTCTAATTTTCTTAAAATTAATTAATTTGAAATTTCTAGGACGACCGAAATCGGGTAATCGTTCTTCAACTCTCGCCCTTTATCATCAAGAATATAAATCTTCAACTCGTGGATGTGTCCCGATTCCAAAACATTTCATCTCTGGGTGTGGGAAGTCTAACGTTACAGTCTCACCATAGAAACAATCGCTGGCGGGCACAGTTTTCAGTAATGTGCTGGGGGATCCGTCTATCGTGTTGTACGATGTGTTTCACCCGATCCAGGTGCACCCTGAGAGTTTTCGTGAAGGTGAAGTCCACCGGGTTATCACCGACGTACTCACCCGGGGTGAACACTCCTTTGTTTGAGGAGTATGTCTCTCTAAAACCGAGTTGAATACCCAACCCCGGGAGACCACTACATCACTGCTGATGATCATTGTTGTGAGCCCGGTAACATTCGATACTGTGAGGTTGATTATACCGTCAAGCTCTGAGTTGACAAAATCTTTGAGCTGTCTTATTCCCCACAGTCCGTGAGGCAGCTTTACACCTAATTGTTGTCCATCCTTCACATAGTAAAACCCTTCACTCTTCCCCACATTCTGCCATCCAACCGTGAACGTGATTGATCTAAGGCCTACCCGGCGTTTTCCGCAGCAGTTGTCTATTAATTTTGAAGTTCACAACTCCCTTTTTGAACATTAGTTATAGTAGCAAACATAATAATATCTTTCAATGGATACCAAAGCATTTAGCTTTAACTCTAATGTAAAGTACGCGGTCGGAGGTAAATACACACAAAAAGACGTTGTTAACCGCCTTGTACACCCAACCGTAAACGGTTAGACCGGACAGTGGCTTTGCCACCAACTTCCCTAACATCTTTGAACAATATAGGTTGCCCAAGATTACATACGATGGAGGTGGTAAACGGCTGGAAAGCAACACCGATGCAGTTTTGGCAGAACCAAATAAATTTCGCTGTATGGTGCGCAACAGCCGGGTGTGGAGTTTCATATAAAGACCATCTGACATCCAAGAATGTCATGCTCCGAAGTGTCTACAACTTTCACGTGTATTATACTATTAGGAGGATTCTCAAAGAACTAGGTATTTCACTACCTCAAGACGACGCCTGGGATCCCATTTATCCAACACATATAACCGTATGGCCTTTGAAAGACTGTGTAACGAATTTTACGTTTCAAAAGACGCGGACTGGAGGACAGAAAGCATTTCCTACCAGCACCGGCCTCGGGGACGTTCTCATTCACGGCCAGTCCGGGAATTGGACACAGACTGATTTTAGACACGATCACTCCGGTGACCACATCGTCAGTCGGAACGCCGGGAATTTTGACCCCGCGACTATGACTTTCGGGACGGAAGTGTTCTGGAGGTCGACACTGTGGCGTGTTTTCTTGTAAAATGTTACCTCCGAAACTGGCTCACGTCGATTACATACAGCAGGCTGCTGAGGTTCAGAACGCGTGGGGTACATTTATGTAGATACGGGTCTAGGGTTCACGCAGGCCGGGTTACTCGCGTCAACGACTCCATTCGCACGTACGTCTGGGCCATTCTCGGCGCACAGAAGCCAAACTCGCAGTTTCTATAATGGGAGCATGGGAAAACAGCCGTTTGATGCACAAAAACAATTTTTGGCACTTGTAGAGGACGCCATCTCAGCTAGGGTGGACCTGGAGAAGGCGATCCAGAATTATCAAGACGTTTTGCAGAATGCCAGCACCCCAGTAGACTATGTATTTGGAATAGGTCTTTATATGGCCGCCGAAGGCAATATGATAACTACGACGACCCGGTTGACGGTTACAATATCATCATATCGTAATCGCCACCGCCAATCAAAAAATCGGCCACAACGGTAACGTGAACACGGATATCATCAAGCGCACCCCCAACAGTGGAACCGATTTCATAAAACACAAAATGGATACACCTCTCCCAATTCGTAAATCGAACCCAGTACCCCCAATTCGTAAATTGGATGCACCATCGAGTTCCATCAACAGACCAATCGCGATTGGAGAAACACCAATCATCAACAATGTTGAAATTGGAAGCACAACACACGAGGAGGAGAAATTGGGTCTCGTCATCGCCCTCGTGGCGATCGGATTATTTACGCTTTGGTTGTAGGAACTCTCTGACAGAGAATAATAGGAGACCGGCGATTGCCACGATTAAAGCCCAGGTATTTTTGGCTAGCCATCCGGCCGTTTTTGATAATATAGATAGCAAGTAAGAAACGATACTTCCGATCAGTCCAGGTAGTGCGGCAGCCGCCTTTCCAGCTAATTTAGCTAGAAGACTGGCGAGGGCTTTTAGTTGTTTTTTTTATCCACTCCTTGGCTCCACCGGATGGAGAGGGTGCTGGTGCTGGTGCTGGTGCTGGAGCGGGTGGTAGCGCCGCACCACCAGTGAAAGTTAGAACTATGGTCGATATAGTCATGCCGATAGCAACGAGGATGCTTGCTATCGTGACGCCCTGCTCTCTGAACAGAGTGCGAAGACGCTCACCGAGTGTCGTCTCCTCGTGCAGGACCCTCGAGATTGATTCGCGGATCCGACTTATTTGTGTGCGGAGAGCCTCACGGTTAGCCGAGGCGGCCTCCAAGCGAGCTTCTCTTTCATCCCGCAAAGACCGCAGGAGTTTGTTGATCCGCTCGGTAGATTCTCTATCGTCACGGCTTCCTCCAGTTTTCTTTCTTCTAGCGCGATATGTTCATCCAGCGCCGTGAGTTTGGAGAGGTTAAGGACCAGTTCGCCGGACCGTTTGTAGAGCCTTATCGAGTCCACGGTGTTCTCGAAGAGGTAACGGTGGGTCATCGTTGAGTGATTTTTCCCAATTGCGATTGGACGCTGAACGTGGTCTCCATAGTGTTAATAACGTCGGTGGCTATTTGAGGGACCTCGCTGAGCTCGACCGTTTCTATCGCGGTGGCCGTCTTCGCTATAGTTTCGTCGGTAGACTTTAGGGCCTCTACAGCGCGGGCGGTATACTTGTTTTACCCCTCTTCCAATCCGTGAATCCTAGTTCGTCCCTTATGAGTTGGCCACCGCCCCCGGTTTCCTGCAATGGTGTTTAGTGATAGTGGTTTTCCGGTCCTCCCGTTACTAATTGGACAGTTAGTGCTGCTCTTAGTCGCAATTTACCGCTCATAAATTTGAACTTGGAGTAGTCGCGACCGACAGAGGGGACCAGACCTTTTTCTGCTGCCAAATTGTTGTAGTAGTCGTTTACAGCTCCCTAAGTAATTCCTGACTTTGACTAGTTGGTAGCGTCACCCAATTGTGATTGGATTGGAACTGGAGTTTCTATGGTGGGTGTCGTGAGGGAATCCTCGAAGTTATCATCATCACCATCGAGGTAATCTTCTCGGTCGCCCGTAGTGTGATCGAATTCGTCCATGTAATCAGCCATATTTATAATTTTCTTAAAATAATTATGTATTAAAGACAAAACCATACGGGTTTAATAGTTTCAATAATTTTGAAAAAATTAATTTATGTCTTCGAGTCAATACGGTCGCAAACTCAATCCATACCGCAGACTGCGTGAGCCCCTCGGGGCAAAAGGCGTGAGACAGAGTGTCGTTATTACGAACAACCCATCGACGATCGACCAGAACCAGCAGCTCTTAGTCCGCTTCCCCAACCTCGGAGCTAACGACGTCATTGTTCCGGGTACTGTTCGCCTCGCTTTCACTATTTCGCTAACGTCGACGGACGCGGACCGAACCGTCGTTCAGAACTTGGGTCGCGCCATAGTCAAGAAGACTATGATAAAGATTTCTGGTAATGAGGTGATGTCGATCGATGACAGCGACGTCTACCATTGCTATCAGGACCTGTGGAAGACGTCACACGAGCTTGAAAACGCTGTCTATCAAGGTATTGACACCAGCAAAAATAAGAACGTAACCAAACTTAGAATCGGGCTGCTAACAAGGCAGATAACAACGCGAGTGACAACGCGGTCGCGGGCGCTTACGGCAACCGCTTCTACATCCCGCTCGACTTTGAGTTGCTGGAGAGTCACATGCCCTACTATCAGAGCGCTTTGGCTGACCGCCTCGAATACGAACTAACGTTCAACGACTACGGCCGAGTTATCATAGCCACCGACCAGTTATCGACGTATACGATCGATAATGTTTCGCTGGAGTACGACATGGTCACGATGCCCGAACTAGCGCGATTGATCAGAACCCAGTACGCCGGGCGCGTTGCCATACTTTACGACCGAGTTCTTCGCCATCGCAAGATGCCGAAAAACAAAAGCGACACATTGTGGAATATTAACGTCAACGTACCCGCCCGCTCGATGAAAGGTATACTGATGTTGTTCGAGGATGCTCGGTTCGCGTTCGGTGCTAGAAAAACCGACAGATTCTATAACCCCAAAATCACGAAGGTAGAGGTGACGATCGAGGGAGTCCCCAATCAACTCTACAGCGCGGGTCTTCGCGCGCACCAGCAGTGGGATGAAGTAAGAAAGCAGTTTGCTGCCGGATCTAAGCGCTCTCCGGAGGTTGCAGCAGTTGCTAAAGACCTGCATCTCTCGGCCGTCTCCCTCGCGGAGTTCCTGAATACCAAATACGCGTTATGGCTAGACATGCGAGCCAGCGACGATGACCAAATACACGGTAGCGGACGCCAAGTTGAGAACGCTAGTGAGGGTGTGACGATCCAGATAACCAAAGAGGCGGACGGAGCCGGGCCATTGAACGTGTACTATATATAATTACAGACGCACAACTCAACATCGAAGATGGTCGATACGTATCAGCGATCTACTGATTTAATAAAAAAATCATCTAACGATTTATTAATACATAATTTTGAAAAAATTAAGAAATCTAGCAATCAATACCAATTCACGATTGGAGATGCTCACTCCGCCATAATATGTGGGCCACAGGATGTGGAAAAACGGTTTTCATCCTCAACTTACTCGAGGGATCCTACCGCGATGCCTTTCGTCACATTGTGATCCTATGTCCCACTGTGCGGCACAACGATACTTATCAGCGGTGCCCGAGGATATGGACCGACCCTGAGGTATACTTATTGACCCCGGTGATAGGCTTCACGATTGGTTGCGTGGTTTATACCAAATATTTCAGGGCGAGCCCACCCTATACGTGATTGACGATTGCTCAGCCAAGGCGGCGATGACCAAAAAGAAGGACATGCTCTCCGAGCTCGCATTTTCTGGCCGCCATGCGAGGCAAAGCGTATGGATATCCACTCAAAAATACAACGCCGTCCTCAAGGATCTGCGCGAGCAAACGAAATGGGTCGCCCTCTTTCACTGCAAGGACCGAGACTCATTCGATGACTGTCTTCGAGAGAATGACGTTATCCCAACGCGCGAGGAGCGCCTGGAGGTTCGACAGATGCTTTCCGAAACTAAGCACGCCAAGCTTCTGCTAAAGATGATCAACCAACTGCTTATAAATGTTATCAACTAAATCTAACAATTTATTTAATAATTAATAATTTTGAAAAAATTAGGAAAATTGCAAAGTAATAAGCTATTGCAATGCTTAGCAATTGCTGAACAATGCTGAACAATGCTGAACAAATACTGAACAAATGCTGAACAATGCTTAGCAATTGCTGAACAAATGCTGAATAATGCTGAACAATGCTTAGCAATTGCTTAACAATGCTGAATAATGCTGAACAAATGCTGAATAATGCTGAATAATGCTGAACAAATGCTTAACAATGGTTAACAATGTTAACAATTTGGTGCTCCGCTGCGAGCTTTGTTGCGAGCATAATGGTGATCATAAGTATCGGGTGGTGCGCATTTATTATTTTAATAATTTTGAAAAAATTAAATAAATATGTTAAAGTGATGAGACTTGTTAGAATAGTTAAATTAATTTTAAGAAAAATGAACTGCGACGAACTTCTCGATCAGCTAATAGAAGAAACCTCAACTCCGACTGCCAACAATAATGATCCGACAGAGCAATCGGGATCTGGGTTGAGTGCAACGACTCCGAATGAAAATGAAAATGCGGCGCGACGAGAGCGGCTAGCTGCGCTGGTTGCTGGGGGACAATCGGAGCATTATCTCGGTAGGCGTCTCACAGTTTTTCAGGTGGATAAGATGTCAGATGCGGAGATTGATAAAATGTATGCGCGATACGAATCCAAATTGGGAGCAGAGATGACAAAAACTCTTGGATCGGCGGCTATTCATTTGTACGCTACCGCCGTTAGTAGACTTCTCCCTATACCAAACACCGAAGGGTTGATTCACGATCTAGAGACTGACCCTTTTATAGGACACACTCTTAGAACAACCTGCTGCTCAATTTATCACAAGTTTGGAATGTATTTAGCTCCGCTGACAACCGCGTTGACCACGGGTAAACACTGTCAATTTGGACATATATGCCCACGAACTATAAGCTCTAATATTAATATTATAAATGATGACACAAGACACACCCACGAGAGTGACGGAGTTGAACCAGATTGCTCCAACACAATCGAACCAGAGTGTTACTCCTCCGCCACTGGATGACATACCGCATATAAAAAATCCCAAAAGACAGGCAGCTGGGAGGGCGGCGGCTGCCACCCGAAAAGTTAAACAAGATAAAATACTCGCCGAGCTTCGAGAGGCTAAACTCCAATCGAGATTGGGGTTGCAATCGGGGACGGAGACAGCAAAACATCTGAATACAGAGTTGAGTACAACAACACCCCCAATTCACGAATTGGAAGCACACTCAAATTCAAAGAATTTGTCACCCAATACCAACTACCGTTGGAGTTGGGCGAATCCGATTGAACCCAAATTCGTGAATTGGAGTTGGGTTGTTGGTGGTGGTCTGGCAGTTGTTGGTGCCCTGTGCGTGTGGAAATACCAGAAAAAACAACCAGCCAGTGTTCAGAAGAAAGTTACTAAACACCATCATCAACAATGTTGAATTTGGATGCGCCCCATTTAAACATTGATCGCGACCCATTTTATATGCAATAATTATAACAATGGCTGAACAAGATGGTAAAATGTTAGTGAATGCGCTTTATCACGCCGTGGTGATATCGGGTTTCAGTATCGGGTATGCTCGACTATCAAAGATGGCCCTAGGAGGAACCGCTCCCAAATTGGACTTTACTGTGAGAGACGTAGGGCTCGCGACCTTAGATGTAGCGGCCGCAGTTTGGACCCGAGATTATCTAGTTAAAGCTGGAATTCTACCAGTTAATATATGGAAATAAATGGCTTCAATCGCAGTAATAGTAGGTGGTGCGCTTGTAAACGCATTGGCGTTCAGCGGTAGCAACTTTATATTCTCTAAAATGAAAAGCTCGAACGTGGATGAGGAGCGTAAGCGTCATGATTTAGCTGTAGAACAACTCAATAGCGCAAAGGAAGCATGGTCGAAAAAACGAACCGCCCATCTGGACTGGGTCAATGAAGAGCTTCGCCGCGAAAATCACGCCGCGCAAACTTTTCAGAACGTTGAAGAAGCCAACCGCGAGTACGCGCTGGCATATCCGCACAAAAGTCTCGATCCAATGGATCCCGAGCCCCAACTTTCAGATTTCTATGTACCGTCAGAGCCCCAAAAGGACCGCGAGATCGCGTTCATCATCGTGGGAATGGTGTGGTGGGTCTCGCCGGCTATTATATTCAATCGAGATTTTAAATTAATTAATTAAAACATTTTTTTTTTATAAATATATATATATAGAACGATGTTAGTTGACGAACTTTATAACGCTATGATTGATGTAGGCTACACTGCCCAAAAACATCGTTTACCTGGTGCAAAGAGTATGATTCGTCTGGCCCGAGATTGGATGAATTAGATTTCCCTCTCCTGTTCCAACCCAAACGCGATTGGGGCTGCAGCGAAACTTCCAACAAAGGTTTATTATTAACGACGCAGTTACCGGACGAACTGGCGAGGGCATGTTGGAGATTGTCCGATATATTAGAATACTTCGCATACGATGAACACGCGCAAACTTGATACCAAACTAACGCGCAAGCTGTCGTAATAACCATATCTATAGTACCACGCGGCTACTGGAAGGGACTCGCGGCCATCAAGAACCTCGCGGCGGCGACCAAGGTTTCAGAAAACGCTGTCAAGGAATGGCTCAAGAAGCAGGCCATCTGGCAGATCTATTTACCCGCGCCTCACAATATTCCGCGCCCGAAATTCGACGTGCCGGTGCCGAACCAAGTTCACCAAGCGGATCTCCTGTTTCTCCCTCACGATCGCGTCGGTCGCAAAACGTACAAGTACGCACTGACAATCGTTGACGTAGCGAGTCGTTACAAGGGGGCTGAGCCGTTGGCCACTAAAAGAGTCTAAGGAAGTGGCCGAGGCTCTTTCCCGAATATATAAGAGATCCTCTCAAATGGCCGAATCTTCTCCAGGTCGATCCCGGCCGCGAGTTCATGGGCGCGGTCTCTCATCTATTGTCTAAGCATTAAAGTTTCTATCAGACGCGGCCGCGTCAACATCCACCGGGACCAGGGGATCGTGGAACGCTTCAATCGAACCCTGGCTGAGAGACTGTTCGGACACCAATACGCTAAAGAACTTGTAGACCCTCATTCGCGATCGACCGAGTGGGTGGCCATACTGCCCGAGTGGTCTCCTCACTGAACGGAGAGGTGACCAGATTGATAGGTAAGAAGCCTGTAGATGCTATCAAGTTTAAAAGGGTGACGAGCAAGCCCTCTGCCGTCTCGCGCGGGCGACCCGTTGGTTTAGAGGAGCAGCGGCTTCCATCAGATATTGACGTCCGGTACCTCTATCAACCGGGAGAGCTCGAAGGTGGCAGCCGCCGCGCGACTGATCCAGTGTGGTCTCTCAATGTATATCATCTAGATCGATCTATTACCAAACCCGATGAGCCCGTGCTCTACTATTTGGATGATGGGCCATCTCGAGGGTTTGTTCGCGAAGAACTTCTTATAGTGTCTTCTGACACCCAGCTACACCCCCGATTACTTAAATCAATAGAGGTTCTGTATGTATTCCGTCTGGTAACACGCGTCTTTTATCGTAGTATGCCGAGAGTCCTAATTTTTGTTGACAGTACGTTTTCATAACGCCGTCTTTCATTTTAAATCCTCTATTTTGTGCTACATCTATGTGTTTTCCATCTTCTGTAGTTTCACTTAGTACTCGTTTATATCTATCCCAATTTAAATTGTTAGTTCTCTTGGACATTCCTTTCGCAGAGTTTTAGTTTTTAATTAATTTTAATTTGTTCCAAATTATCTTTAGTGAAATTAATTTTTTCTACGAAATAACACTTACTAGATAACGCTATCGCCCTATCCCCGCTAAATTCCATTTTGAAAAGTCCGGGCTCTCTTTCGCTCCATTTATCCCAAGCCAACCATTTATTTTTTTCTTTTCAAACTCGTCTAGTAAGTTAGGTCTAATCAATTCCTCTATCGTTTTTCCACTAACTCCATATACATACTATCTGTATCCATCTGTATTAATTCAAAGTCTTCTCTTTTTATGTATTTATCTAGAAATTCGTAGTAAAAATTCCAACATTCTCAATTTAGCTAGTTGATAAAACCAGCTATTCCACAATGGAATGGTCTCTTTAGCGCACACCTGGGTTTTCTTGAAGATATTTCGTACGCATATCCTATCTCTTCCAAATCATCAAAATACGCGGATCTTAATGCTTTGTCAACACAGGTTTCGTCTCGCGTATATGTCGTATTTAAATGTCTCTCCGTTGCCTCTATCATTTTTCCACAACACGAGTTTCCTAATAATTTCATTATGTCGGCTACTGGTTTCTTATTTGGTTCTACATCGCCTGTTCGTCTTGCGGCTGTAACTTCTTTTGCGAACCATTCGAAGGGTTTACCACTAATATAATCTATACACGATGAACTCCCGTTATTTCTAGGCCGTGTTTTAAATACCATTTCAACAGTGGCGCGTACAGCAATACTTTAGTGGCGGTCATAGATCCCACCAATTTTCTTTCCATTTCCTCTAGTTCTTCCAGTATCTTCCAAATATTTTAACATGTGTGTGGGAACTTCATCAACCTCTACTTCTCTGTTTATAAATATTGGGGACATTTCAGAAAACTTATGTTTTAAGTTGTGAACTTCTATATCCACCTCCGCAAACCCAAACCAGTCTCCAGATAAAACTCTTTTACAAAACTTTTTAATAAATTTAGGGTTATGTGGGGTATCTATGGTGTATAGTTTCTCTCCCACACGGCATCTCTTTATTTAACCGTAGCGTAAACTAAATAAAACGCGTTTGGCATCGTACCCCAAAACAGCCTTGCAAGGTTTGTTACTTTCATTTGATCTAATATTGGAAACACCGGCTTCTGCATAGCGTGTAAATACTATTGATGGACCACCAACTAGAGCGTCCTTCATCATTTCGTATGTTTCTTCTTTTGGTGCATATAGAGCATCCTCCGGTATAATCGTCTTTGAAGATTTTTGTTCTTTAATGGTTCCTCTCAATAAATATTGTATAGCTACTCCAGGTAGTGTTACCGCATCTTGAAAATATCCACACCTCTGTGTTTATAAAATTCACACATTTTTTCCACCGCTTCTAGGAACGGTGCTACATCTAAATCGTTATAATATTTCAACCAATCTCTGAAAGTTTTCATATTATTTTCTTCGAAAATTCTACGACATTTACTTAATTCTGTTTCATCTATTAACATTTTCCCAGATAGTTTGGAATACCAATTCTCTATATCCGGTAGTCCTGGGTAATCCAGTTTGTCTGGAGAATCGAACCACTCATAAGGAAAGAAAGATTTCTGTCCTTTGCAGTCGTAGGCTTTTATCCAACTATCATAACTTACACCAGGTCCTAGATAAATGTATTACATCAAGAAATCTAAATTCTGGAGTAAATAGAAATATTGTTGCGTTTGCACGTTTTCCGACCATTACTTTCTTTGTTGTTGATGTCAGTTTCGCCTACTAGGTATTTCTTTATTAAGTATATCGTACTTACTGCTGTTAAAACCTATAACCGGTACTTGCTCTATCCACTGTTCGATTTTGGCGATTTGGTTTGGTTTTTACGTAAATATTCCGTATTAAACTTATATCTTGACCACACTTCTTCTCTTATAGCTTTTCCCCTGACTTTCAAATCTTCTACGAATTTTTCTATAAGTTTTGCGGGATCTTTATCACAAATATGAGTTACTGTTCCTGAGAAATTATCTCCTATACTAACGCTTGCCGGAACGTGCTCAGCTTCGTACTCTAAACTATTACCGGTAGTTTCAACTTCTGGCTGGAGATATGCCTCAAAATCGTATACTATCTGATATGGATAAAGAGTAGTGTCACAACCGATCTTTATATCTTTACCCGTTCTTTGGAATTCGCATTCCCACATAACTACTAGGTTGAATTCTTTGCTTTTTCTAATAACTTTATCTCTTCTCATAGTGGATGCGCGTTCTTCTTTTCTTCTATGCTTTGGCATGAATCTCACACCCGTGCCAGTAACAGCCGTGATATTGATATACGGTATTGGTTTCTGGACAGTATCCATCTACCCGGAGCTCCTAAAATCCATCTTTCACCTCCGTGTCCGCACTGTTCGTGGTGAATGTGAATTCCCTCCCGCTTTTCCACAGAATACATCCAATCGATCGCCCCATAACTGTTTAGAACCTTTTGGGTAAAACGCTTTCTCGAACGACGAACGCGGCGCTCTAAATAATTACCATCACATATTACTTTTGTCTCACCTCTCATACATGTTGGTCCGTGTCTCTTCATATTACTCGCTTTCGTGAATTTCTGCTTGCAATTATCGCAGGCGTAAATTTTAGATAGGTTTTTAAGGTTTTTTATCAGAAATGCGTGATTATTAAACAGTCCTATTGTCATTGGTTTTTATTACCTATTACCTTATTAGTGTGCTGGTACCTTTTTCAACCACCATACATTACATTCGGTGGGTTGATATACTTCTATACCATTTTAACTATTTTAAAAAACTCTTCAACCTTTTTCAGATCTGAAAAAGAAATTGGTGAAACCACATTACTACCGAAATATTGCTTACTAAGTTCTTTCGCCTTTTCTGTACATCTGTCAGGTCTGATCTTTTTATCAAGGTGCATAGCTAGACACCTGAACAGACAAAGGTCGTCATTATACTTATCTAAAGAATACATACCTTTTCTATTCCTCAACCATTCTGGAAGTTCTCCTCCTGCTGCTTCTTTGGATTGTAGTCCCAAATCTATTCCCCTACTACCCTGTATTAGCTTTACAAACACCTCTACCCATCTTACAAACTTCCACTTTGTATTTGGTCTGTCTATTTTATCGGACATTATTCGTGTTTGCTCCTTATCTGACAGCCATTTTTTAACGGTTTTCATTGATGATAGTGGTTCGCTACCACCGAGATTTTTGTGAAATATTATAGTTTTAGGTTTTCCATTTTTAATTTCCTCCATATGTTCTAGCTTGTAAGAATATGAATATCTCAAATAAAAATTGGTTGTTAGATACGGAGCGAGTTTATCGGACATGCGTTCAGACTCGTTAATGTTAATGTTTTTACGAAAGGATAATGTAACTACTACCCGTCTTCCATTTTCTACCTTTTCCAATGTTTCATCGTGAGCCCCCAATATTTCTTCACCTTTTTCCACTATCGCACTAACGATAGATTTTTTCTTATTATTATTTTGGCGTCTAATTTGGGACAAATTATTTGTGCTTGAAGGTTTGATTACACTAGCCCTTAACCCCGCAATACTTTCTTTTTGAATTCTGTTACCTACTTCCTCCGCTTTGGATATATCTTTAAAGGCTCCTCGTTTGTGGGCGCGGGTAAACCGCTTCATAAACGCCTCATTCTTTGTGGCATTTATCAGCTTTGTCAACCCCCTAACTCTCAACCGTTTACTATAAGTAATCCCTAGAGATTCGGCTTCTCTTCTCAAACTTTTCTATTTCTGCTCTAGTTTCTGACGTTATCATATTTTCTGTAAACGCCTCATTCTTTGTGGCATTTATCAACTTTGTCAACCCCTAACTCTCAACCGATTTACTATAAGTAATCCCTAGAGATTCGGCTTTTCTTCTCAAACTTTCTATTTCTGCTCTAGTTTCTGACGTTATCATATTTTCTGTAATATACTTTTGTATAACCTATGAAATTTATCTGTTCAATTGGTCTTGAAAACATTATGTTTTTTTTACGACCAATTGAATATAAACATAAACATATACATATATAATGGAGTGTGAGACTTGTTGTAAGACGTTTACGCGTAAAGACTATATACGAAGGCATCTAGCGAGACGTAGAAAGTTTCCTTGTGTCCCCCGCAATTTCAATGCCCCAGATGCCCTTGTAAATTCGTTAGTGCCCAAACTCTTTGTAGACATAAGCAACTACGCTGCCCTGTGGCTACAGGTGAACGTGGTAGACTAGAGCTGGTAGAATTAATTGCTGATCTACGGAATCAATTAGCTATATCGGAGGAGGAAAATATGGTGTTGGAATATAGACTATTGCGCGAGGACGCATTTAAATCGGAAACTTATTAGAATAAATTCATAAATTGGTGTCAAAAATAAATCCTTTTTAAGACTATTGTTTTATCTGTTCAATTGGACGTGAAAAAAACATGATGTATTTATGACACCAATTTTGAATATTTCGTGGTTGGTGGGAGACAATTTCCTCGTTAACCAATTTTTGATTTTTCGGGGGGTGGTGGAGTAGTATATAGGGAGGAGAAATGATACCACCGTTAGGTGGTATCATTTTGACTCCCTATATACTACTACAAGTGATATGTGTATGCAACGTAGTACTTGGACGAGTAATATATAATATATTTATAGTATGTATGAAAAAATACGTTCATCTTTGACATCGAATAGAGCCATAAGTAGTCAAGATATAGCTCTGAAAATTATCATCTTTCATGCAGCTGACACTCCCCTATCACCCTGGCAAGAAATTATGTTGCTGACAGTACTGTACAAATTGGAAAACGTTTGTAAAGACCACTCGTTATCAGCCGAAATTCGGCAAAATCGTTGAAAAGTATGTACATTTTTTCAACTTCAAATACATATAGCTCTTTTATTTGAGCAGATAGCCGAAAACTGTCAGTGAGTCTGAGATAGAGAATTTTATCAGCTTTCTAATGAAAAAATAATTCTTGAAATCGGTTGGAAAATAAGGAAGTTATAGGAAGTATGACGTCACTTCCGTTTTCGTGGAAAGTAGCATTAAAAGATATCTGAAAATCTCTGCTCACACTTGATCCGAATCGGCACGCACAATATGAAGTCGATCCGACCAGCGGTTTTGTGTAGATGGAGGGAGCCCGTAACTCAGCGGATGTTTATTTTTCGATAGTTATCGCCCTTAAATTGCAGTTTACGCTATTTGTAAATACACCTAATAAAACGGAAATTAAATATGTGCAATATTCCGCCAGTGAAGTTTTCGTTTGTTTTTCACCATAGGCCGGGCACAAAGCGGGAAAGTCTTAGCTAAAGGACTGAAATATCGACCGCAGCAAGAAATTTTGAAATCTATTGATAAATAACAAAGCTGACGTCACATCCGTTTGCTCTATTTTGAAAACTTGAAAAAAAGACGTTCATCTTTGACATCCAATAGAACCGGAAGTAGTCAAGATAGATCTCTGAAAATTATCATCTTTTATGCGCCTGACACTCCCCTATCACATTGGCAAGAAATTATGTTGCTGACATTACTGTACAAATTGGAAAACGTTTGTAAAGACCACCCGTTATCAGCTGAAATTCGGCAAAAATTCGGCAAAATCGTTTTCAACTTCAAATGCCTATAGCTCTCTTATTTGACCAGACAGCCGAGAACTGTCAGCGAGATAGAGAATTTTGTCAGCTTTCCAATGCAAAAAGATTTTTTGAAATCGGTTGGATAATAAGGAAGTTATAGAAAGTATGACGTCACTTCCGGTTTCGTGGAAAGTGGCATTAAAAGATATCTGAAAATCTCTGAGTCTCTGCTCACACTTGATCCGAATCGGCATGCAAAAGAAGTCGATCCGACCAGCGGTTTGGGCTGTAGACTGAACGGCTGAATAAAAAAAAACAAAAACAAAAAAAACCAACGAATACAATAGGTTTTCGGCGCAGCTGAAAGCCGCCTCAAACCTAATAAATAATTAGAATCCACAAACACTGTATATTTGTGGATTACTTATATATAGCTCATCATATATTATGATTCATGGACATCAAGTAGTATAGAAATATAATATTCATGTATAATATCTTGATTAATAGCCACCTACATAAAACAGTATCATGATTGTTCGAAATAATATTGACGCGACGTCAGATATTGCTACAAATCCCGTTCGGACACCACGAACGTTTTAACAAATGTTTTACGAATAGCAATATGTATCTAAACTACAGCGACAAATACTACCACAAAAGATGGCCTACTTTTTGCTGTGACGGTCAAATATCCAGGTTCGCTGTCCACTTCGGTTCGGAATTGTGTGATTGCGCCAGACTCTCCTGGATCATCTGTAGGTCAGAGCATACCAGGATTTGTGATGATAACATTTCAAGAAAGGAAACGATTTATCAGGTAACAAGCTTTTTTTATTGGCCAAATACGTACTGAGTTGAGAACATATTGCTGTATTACCGAATTACGTCACTGGAATGACGTCACATCAACAAATTCGCGTAACAATGGCATAATTGCACATTATGTAGCCAAAACGTTATCTGGTAAATAGAATACCATGCATGTGTCTTCTGATATGAAGTTTATCAGGCTCGGCTCGGAAACGGTATGAATTCATCTACAAGCCTCGTATCCTGGCCTTGCCTGATAAATTTGATATCAATAGACATTTTCAACACAATTCCCCGATAATAAGGTTAGGAGACGAGGCTAGCGATGTAGTCAGAATTTGCAACGTGCCGAGTAATTCCAATTTTCTTATTAACATTAATGAAAACAAATAATACCCATCCAAAATAAGTATTATTGATCATAGACGTGTTCAGTTCCTGGATAAACGACTAGTGGTCTGATAATGATTCACCATAAAAGAAGTACATGTACATTAGCACTTCAAGTGTCCAGCGTTCAGGGTATATACTGTCTCTGTTTATGCGGCAGTCTGGATACTATTTTTTATTTTTTAAATATACACATTTGTTAAACTGTTTTGAAATGCTAAATGTATATATACATGTACTACATACTACTATCATTGCTAAACAAAACTCTTTCACAACATTCACAGAGAATATCATATAACAATGAACATTGATTGGCATGCAGTATCGCGTAACACGTCTGATATTAAGCCATCGGACATTTCTCACATCCTACTACAGTGCCAAACAAGACAAAATGACCACAACGACGGAAGCGTGACTACACAAAACTCGGGTAATTAAACCATTAGACATATCTCACATCATACTGCAGTGCAAATATGGGCCTGTGCGTGTCGCCGTCCAGTTATTCCTTCATGAAGCAGTAGGTCTCCTCGAACTGGCTCGTCGGTACCGATTGGGTGCCGATACAAAGAGCTTCCGCCACCACCTCGTGTAGGTAGACATATTGCTCCTGGTGGTAAAATGAACTGATAATCAGGACAGTGTAACATGACTCCTGCCAGTAGAATGGTCTATCAAATACACTTCAATGACTCCTGACAGTAGAATGGTATAATGTATACACTCCAATGACTCCTGACAGTAGAATGGTATAACGTATAAACTCCACTGACTCCTGAGAGTAGAATGGTATAACGTATACACTCCACTGACTCCTGAGAGTAGAATGGTATAACGTATACTCTCTAATGACTCCTGACAGTAGAATAGTATAATGTATGCACTGCAATGACTCCTGACAGCAGGATGGTATAATGTATACACTCCAATGACTCATGACAGTAGAATGTTATAATGTATACACTGCAATGACTCGTGCCAGTTTAATGGTATAATGTATACACTCCCACGACTCCTGACAGTAGAATGGTATAACGTATACACTCCAATGACTCCTGACAGTAGGATGGTATAATGTATACACTCCAATGACTCCTGACAGTAGAATGGTATACTGTATACACTCCAATGACTCCTGACAGTAGAATGATATAATGTATACACTCCAAATACACCTGACTGTAGAATGGCATAACGTATACAATCCAATGACACCTGACAGTAGAATGGCATAACGTATACAATCCAATGACACCTGACAGTATAATGATATAATGTATACACTCCAATGACACCTGACAGTATAATGATATAATGTATACACTGCAATGACTCCTGACAGTATAATGATATAACGTATACACTCCAATGACACCTGACTGTAGAATGGCATAACGTATACAATCCAATGACACCTACCAGTAAAAATGGTATAACATATACACTCCAATGACTCCTGACAGTATAATGGTATAATGTATACACTCCAATGACTCCTGACAGTAGAAGGTATACGTATAAATTCCAATGACTCCTGACAGTAGAATGGTATAACGTACACTCCACTGACTCCTAGAGGTAGAATGGTATAAACGTTATACACTCCACTGACTCCTAGCGTAGAATGGTATAACGTATACTCTCTAATGACTCCTGACAGTAGAATAGTATAATGTATGCACTGCAATGACTCCTGACAGCAGGATGGTATAATGTATACACTCCAATGACTCATGACAGTAGAATGTTATAATGTATACACTGCAATGACTCGTGCCAGTTTAATGGTATAATGTATACACTACCCACGACTCCTGACAGTAGAATGGTATAACGTATACACTCCAATGACTCCTGACAGTTAGGATGGTATAATGTATACACTCCAATGACTCCTGACAGTAGAAATGGTACTGTATACACTCCAATGACTCCTGACAGTAGAATGATATGTATACACTCCAAATACACCTGACTGTAGAATGGCATAACGTATACAATCCAATGACACCTGACAGTAGAATGGCATAACGTATACAATCCAATGACACCTGACAGTATAATGATATAATGTATACACTCCAATGACACCTGACAGTATAATGATATAATGTATACACTGCAATGACTCCTGACAGTATAATGATATAACGTATACACTCCAATGACACCTGACTGTAGAATGGCATAACGTATACAATCCAATGACACCTACCAGTAAAATGGTATAACATATACACTCCAATGACTCCTGACAGTATAATGGTATAATGTATACACTCCAATGACTCCTGACAGTAGAATGGTATAACGTATAAATTCCAATGACTCCTGACAGTAGAATGGTATAACGTATACACTCCAATGACTCCTGACAGTAGAATGGTATAACGTATAAATTCCAATGACTCCTGACAGTAGAATGGTATAACGTATACACTCCACTGACTCCTGAGAGTAGAATGGTATAACGTATACTCTCTAATGACTCCTGATAGTAGAATAGTATAATGTATACACTGCAATGACTCCTGACAGCAGGATGGTATACTGTATACACTCCAATGACTCCTGACAGTAAATAAATTATAATGTATACACTGCAATGACTCCTGACAGTATAATGATACAATGTATACAATCCAACGACTCCTGACAGCAGGATGGTATAATTTATACACTCCAATGACTCCTGACAATAGAATGCTATAATGTATACACTGCAATGACTCCTGACAGCAGGATGGTATAACGTATACACTCCAATGACTCCTGACAGTAGAATGTTATAATGAATACACTGCAATGACTCCTGCCAGTATAATGGTATAATGTATACACTCCCACGACTCCTGACAGTATAATGGTATAACGTATACACTCCAATGACTCCTGACAGTAGAATGATATAATGTATACACTCCAATGATACCTGACTGTCGAATGGCATAACGTATAGAATCCAATGACACCTGACAGTAGAATGGTATAACGTATACAATCCAATGACATCTGACAGTATAATGATATACTGTATACACTCCAATGACACCTGACAGTATAATGATATAATGTATACACTGCAATGACTCCTGACAGTATAATGATATAACGTATACACTCCAATGACAACTGACTGTAGAATGACATAACGTATACAATCCAATGACACCTGCCAGTATAATGGTATAACATATACACTCCAATGACTCCTGACAGTATAATGGTATAATGTATACACTCCAAAGACTCCTGACAGTAGAAGGGTATACCATATATCTCCAATGACTCTTGACAGTAGAATGGTATATTGTATACACTCCAATGACTCCTAACGGTAGAATGGGATAACGTATACAATTCAATGACTCCTGAGAGTAGGATGGTATAACGTATACAATCCAATGACTCCTGACAGTATAATGGTATAACGTATACAATTCAATGACTCCTGACAGTAGAATGGTATATTGTATACAATTCAATGACTCCTGACAGTAGGATGGTATACTGTATACACTCCAATGACTCATGACAGTATAATAGTATACTGTATACAATAACATGACACCTGACAGTAGAATGGTATAACGTACACATTCCAATGACACCTGACAGTATGATGGTATACTGTATACACTCCAATGACTCCTGACAGTAGAATGGTATATTGTATACACTCCAATGACTCCTGACGATAGAACGGTATAACGTATACAATTCAATGACTCCTGAGAGTAGGATGGTATAACGTATACAATCCAATGACTCCTGACAGTATAATGGTATAACGTATACAATTCAATGACTCCTGACAGTATAATGGTATATTGTATACAATTCAATGACTCCTGACAGTAGGATGGTATACTGTATACACTCCAATGACTTATGACAGTATAATAGTATACTGTATACAATAACATGACACCTGACAGTAGAATGGTATAACGTATACATTCCAATGACACCTGACAGTATGATGGTATACTGTATACACTCCAATGACTCCTGACAGTAGAATGGTATATTGTATACACTCCAATGACTCCTGACGATAGAATGGTATAACGTATACAATTCAATGACTCCTGAGAGTAGGATGGTATAACGTATACAATCCAATGACTCCTGACAGTAATAATGGTATAACGTATACAAGTCAATGACTCCTGACAGTAGAATGGTATATGTATACATTCAATGACTCCTGACAGTAGGATGGTATACTGTATACACTCCAAAGACTCATGACAGTATAATAAGTATACTGTATAAAATAACATGACACCTGACAGTAGAATGGTATAACGTATACATTCCAATGACACCTGACAGTATGATGGTATACTGTATACACTCCAATGACTCCTGACAGTAGAATGGTATAATATACACAATGCAATGACTCCTGACAGTAGGATGGTATAATATATACACTCAAATGACACCTGAGCGTAGGATGGTATAACATATACACTCCAATGACTCCTGACAGTAAAATGGTATAACATATACATTCCAATGACTCCTGACAGTAGAATGGTATAACATATACACTCCAATGACTCCTGACAGTAGGATGGTATAACGTATACACTCCAATGACTCCTGAAAGCAGAATGGTATAACGTATACACTCAAATGACACCTGAGCGTAGGATGGTATAATATATACAATGCAATGACTTCTGACAGTAGAATGGTATAATGTATACAATGCAATGACTCCTGACAGTAGGATGGTATAATATATACACTCAAATGACACCTGAGCGTAGGATGGTAATAACATATACACTCAAATGACTCCTGACAGTAAAATGGTATAACATATACACTCCAATGACTCCTGACAGCAGGATGGTATACTATATACACTCCAATGACTCCTGACAGTATAATGGTATAACGTATACAATCCAATGACACCTGACAGTAGAATGGTGTAATGTATACAATGCAATGACTCCTGGCAGTAGAATGGTATACCGTTTTCATTCCAATGAATACTGACAGCATAATGGTATAATGTATACACTCCAATGACACTTGACAGTAGAATGATATAACGTATACATTCCAATGACTCCTGACAGTGGAATGGCATAATGTATATACTCCAGTGACTCCTGCCAGTAGAATGGTATAAAGTATACATACAATCCAATGACTCCTGACAGTAGAATCGTATAACGTGTACAATCCAATGACTCCTGACAGGTAGAATGGTATAATGTATACAATCCAATGACTCCTGACAGTAGAATGGCATAACGTATACAATACACTGACTCCTGACAGTAGAATGGTATAACGTATGCATACAATCCAATGACTCCTGTAGTATGGTATAATGTATACACTCCAATGACTCCTGACAGTAGAATGGTATAATGTACACAATGCAATGACTCCTGACAGTAGGATGGTATAATATATACACTCAAATGACACCTGAGCGTAGGATGGTATAACATATACACTCCAATGACTCCTGACAGTAAAATGGTATAACATACACTCCAATGACTCCTGACAGTAGAATGGTATAACATATACACTCCAAATGACTCCTGAAACAGTAGGATGGTTATAAACGTATACACTCCAATGACTCCTGAAAGCAGAATGGTATAACGTATACACTCAAATGACATCTGAGCGTAGGATGGTAATAATATATACAATGCAATGACTTCTGACAGTAGAATGGTATAATGTATACAATGCAATGACTCCTGACAGTAGGATGGTATAATATATACACTTAAATGACACCTGAGCGTAGGATGGTATAACATATACACTCCAATGACTCCTGACAGTAAAATGGTATAACATATACACTCCAATGATCCTGACAGTAGGATGGTATACTATATACACTCCAATGACTCCTGACAGTATAATGGTATAACGTATACAATCCAATGTAATGTATACAATGCAATGACTCCTGGCAGTAGAATGGTGGATACTGTTTTCATTCCAATGAATACTGACAGCATAATGGTATAATGTATACTCTCGAATGACACTTGACAGTAGAATGATATAACGTATACATTTCCAGTGACTCCTGACAGTGGAATGGCATAATGTATATGCTCCAGTGACTCCTGCCAGTAGAATGGTATAAAGTATACATACAATCCAATGACTCCTGACAGTGGAATCGTATAACGTGTACAATCCAATGACTCCTGACAGGTAGAATGGTATAATGTACACAATCCAATGACTCCTGACAGTAGAATGGTATAACGTATACAATCCACTGACTCCTGACAGTAGAATGGTATAACGTATGCATACAATCCAATGACTCCTGTAGTATGGTATATGTATACACTCCAATGACTCCTGATAGTAGAATGGTATAATATATACAATCCAATGACTCCTGACAGTATAATGGTATAATGTATACACTCCAATGACTCCTGACAGTAGAATGGTATAATGTATACAATCCAATGACTCCTGACAGTAAAATGGTATAATGTATACAATCCAATGACTCCTGACAGTGAATGGTATAACGTATCAAATCCAATGACATCTGACAGGAGAATGGTATAATGTATACACTCCAATGACTCATGACAGTAGAATGGTATAATGTATACAATCCAATGACATCTGACAGTAAAATGGTATAATGTATACAATCCACAGTAGAATGGTAAATAATGTATACAATCCAATGACTGCCTGACAGTAGAATGGTATAATGTATACACTCCAATGACTCCTGACAGTAGAATGGATATATACATATAATCCAATGACTCCTGACCTGTTGAAACATTGGATATAACGTAATAACAAATCCCAATGACATCTGACAGTTAATTGATATAGATGTATACAACTCCCAATGGACACCATGAACAAGTAGAATTGGAATAATGTTTATACACTCCAATGACTCCTGTACAAGTAAATAATGATATAATGTATGCACTCCAATGACTCCTGACAGTAATAATGGTATAATGTATACAATCCAATGACTCCTGACAGTTGAATGGTATAACGTATACAATTCAATTAATCCTGAGTGTAGCGATGGTATAAGTATACAATTCAATGACTAAACTGACAGTAGAAGGTATAAC
>JAQRGA010002926.1:0-12271 GCA_029237695.1 Conchocele bisecta | reverse complement strand
CAGCTGCAAAACGCAAACTTTGCTTTTTTGCAGCTCTCTAATAAATTTTCAACTTATATTACTGTATTTCCAACTACTCAAATTGAAAAACAATGCGTATTTTTCGCCAATTGCCTGTGAGAATTTTGTGAGATACCGTGATATCCCATATTACACCGTCCTCATATGAGACACGCCCATGTGATTTGTGTAATTTCATGAAATACTTTTTACAAAATTTAAGATATACATGTATTTCCGTAAATGGGGTCAAAAGTTGACAAAAGTTTCAGAATACAAGCATGTACTGTCGGAAAGTTTTGTCAACTTTTACTTTGTTTATGAACAATAATGTACATTTTGTTAAACGTAATTTGATGAAATTACGCATGATGTCCGAAGGTGGTGTCCGAAGGTAGAACAAAATCACACATGGTGGTCCATATCTGTAAGCAATTTCGGAGTAATTTTTATTTCAAAATGAATACAGCCGAATTTAATAAATTCATTGATTGGAAATAGTTTTTACTGAAAAAAAATTGGCAATTTTCCCTTAAACGTTTAAGGGAAATTTAGCAATAAATTCAAACACTTCCCAATCAAGATTTCATTTGTGACGATGCGTCACTGTGGGGTTCATTTTCAATTACGAAATGGCATAAATCGCAGGCCTATGTTTGATGGCCAAGCCAGAAACTATCTGGATGTACAATGGCAACAACTGCTATATAAGCTTTTCATTTGTTTGGACAGCATCCAATATAAACCCAATCCCATGAAAGATGGGACATACATATCTATGTTGACTCAGCTTTAACTCAGATTTAGTTGAATCAAATTCAAGACGTTCATTATATATTATATGGTTAGGGAAATCAGTTTGTATTTTTTGTGTTTTTGTCCATAACACCCATTACTCCGTCTAGTGACTGATCACATCTAATGAATGGCTTGCTGTCGTGGCCTTTAAGTATGGCAGCTGCGCGCAAGCAAACTCCATTGAAACTGTACTACATGTACACTCTATTGAGATTACGTTGGTTCCAGGGCCGGTGGGTATAAATCTTTCTGCGCATGTACGTAGTCTTCATGCTCAAAATCAGGACGTTTGATTGGTCTAGGCTGAGCTGAGCTGAGTCTCGGCCAATCCAACTGCCTGATTTAGAGAATGTTCTCGGAAACATTTATAATCATGGTTCCTCATTTATTTGTATGTACACATTGGTAGGTCAGATGACTGTATTCTAACAGAATAAATAATGTTTACCATGTGTTGTGTGCTTTTTGTGTGTGCAATTACAACTTTGTGCAAATTAAGCCATACAGTGTGCTGAATTCAATGTTGTTGTCTGCTGTTTATTTTTCCCATCAAAAACATGCTTTGACAACACTTTAGATCCAAAACCAATGGAATCGATTCTCAAATATTATACTAGGAAATGATTCTAAAATTTCTCCCTCAATGTGTACTTGGAAAGATAAGTATACTTTGCAATTTTTGTGAAATAGGCTACCAGAGTGTGGTAGTCTATCAAGACTTTCACTGGTCACCTCAATTGAGTCGATGATGACGAAAATGTCTACAAAATGTCAGAAAACCAGCTAACTGGAATTGATGCACTGAAGTACATGTATATTTAAACAAAGCTATGCATGTCCATAGTCATCTCCGGTATTTATATTTCTATGAAACAATATGTTACCTTGTTATTGCAAAATGGGCATATCAAATGACAACAAAAGTGGCTGTTACTGGGTAAATGGGGCTAATGCCATTGGAAATTAGGATAGATACAGACCAGACTACACATTTGTGTTATCTAATCAGTGTCTGCACTGATCAATCAATTTCAGCCAGTGAAAAATAGTATTAACATTATCACCTTTTTGACACATTTTCAAGTTTTGCTTATGTATTTACTACAGCACAATGGCTATGTATCCAATGTACCAACATGAGGACGTGATAAGGCAGTTAGATCTTGGTTTGTTAGCATGTAGCATCAATAAGCCACTAGCTACCGTTTGCGGATCGTCAACTCATACACACATAAAAACCATGATCTGGCTGTGGTGGATTATTCATATTAGGCTGCAGGAGTGTGCTAGCAGATCAGTGGGCGTTTCACTAAACTTTGTACGACTAAAATGTTTGTAAGTGCAAAATTATGATACTCTGTAAATTCCACATTAACAATGTTTTCTTGCAAACAATTATTGGATTTACATTTATTTATTGAGCATAGGCTGCATATGCAGTCGATGCTCAATAAATTGTAAATCCAATAATTGAAATTTCCAGACGATCCTAAATTTTCACTTACGAACATTTAGTCATACAAAGTTTAGTGAAACGGGCCCCAGGGCCTCTACAGTGGAACCTCTCCAAACTGGACACCCTGGGACCGGTTTAGAGATGTTCCACTGTAAATCAGACATATGACTATGTCAAGGTATGCGGCTGTGCTTTGCGGACTTGAACAGGCATTATTATCATAAATATACACCAATAAGGAGATACAGACTGTCTGCGTGACCAGTTTAGAGAGGTTCTACTGTATACCAATCTGAGCATGTTCTCCAAATTCGCACTTGCAATCACACTGCTTGATAGAAAGAAATTAAATTGTGGTTACAAGTATGATAATAGAACATGACAGAATGGAGGATGTGCTCAGAAAGTTTTAAAACTCACTGCAAATGCCATTAGCCCCTTTTCTCCTGTCACAGCCAGTTCCTTCAAATTAGCACTAGGCCAGAGCAAAGATCCACTCACCAATATGACCGGACGACTGGATTTGTCTAGTCCTGAGATTATGGGGAGATGCAATTAAATGCTGAGCCCATATTCAACATGGACACTTACTGTCTGTTTCACAAAACCTGTCAAACTTTTACGGATATTTCCAAAATGTAAACAGTAAACACAATACTTTTTTCGGTAATATTAAACAAAAATTCTTCAAATTTACGAATAAGCCTTCATTTTATTTCGTGAAATGAAATTTGGTCTAATATCAATTTTATTACGAAAAACCTGGAGTAGTCGAAAAACAAAAAAATTGGAAATGGACTGAAACCTGTCTAGCTAGCTTGGAAATTATCTAAGAAAACAAGTTAGATTTTTAAAATCGGCCCACTATTTCTGAAATTAGAATTGTTTTCCCCCGTTAAATCCCCAGACATCTTCACAGCTCACTCATAAATTTTGCTAAAATGGAATATTATTGAAAAAAAAAAAAATATTGTTTTTGCATTGTTTATATGGCCGTAAAATTTGGGCAGGTTTCGTGAAACAGACAGTAGTACATATTCCATGGCCATTCCAACAAACGCATTTTATAAATCATGTTTTGCATTTTATTGTTGTCAATAACAGTACAATCATGTGCATAGAAGTTGACAGAAGACAATGAACGTCAGTTTATGAAAGTACACATATGTTCCTGTAGAATGGTTAGCAGATTAGTATGAATAATCAGCTGACCTTCAATGTTAGAATACAACATTTTGATGAAAATAATTTTGACCAGATCGATTGCGCAGTGGATGTCAAATTATTGTAGCAAAGTTCATCAAAATTGGTCCAATACTTCATAAGTTGATAGCAGAATACAGGAGTTCTAGGACTCCATCTAATGTACGGTATATCACCATTTTAATAATTCTATAACTGCTCCAGATAAGGTGCGTATTGGCGTATTTTACACACTTATTTTAGCAGAATACGCATTGATATCAAAAGTGGGAGTACAAAATACACACAGCAAAGTAAAAATAGGCATTGATTTTCAAATTGAGAAGTGAAAATACGGTAACAAAGTCGAAAATTTACATAGACGAGCTGCAAAAAGCTCAAATAAGATAATTTTTAAATGTGTTTTATTTTATCATTTATTCCCTATTTAATATTAAAGGCCCTGAACGGCTCAGTATTACAATTTTCCGATTTTTTCAAACACAAAAACATGTTTGGCAACTGATTTAGTACACACAACTAACACATACTGCCTAATAGATACATCTCAAGTCTTGAGATTTACATCTTAATCGCAATGTGAAGACAACAAAAACTTGTTTTGTGTACCACTCAGTGCAAAATGTCAATATTGACAATTTCATTTCCGTAACCCAACGGCTTCGGCTCGGAAGCGAGTCGATAAACTGCGGCTATCGGAATTCATCGGCCGCGAATCGGTGAGTTGAGTTGACCCGAGCGTCTATCGGAAAATCGATCGGGCTTTGAAACACGCACCTGCTGTTTGTTTATCAACAAATATTGATATTTTCATTGACTACAAACTCATTTTTGTACCAAAATGAATGCAAACAGTTTCAAAGTGTGTGTAAATAGAAACCTGTTGGATTTATGTGTGGGAAAACCCAATAGGAGGCCAAATTCGGCAACTTGAGCCGTATAGGGGCTTTAGAGGAGTGAGTGAGTGAGTGAGTGAATAGGGTTTAACGTCCGCTTTTCTGACATAGAGGTACAAGCCTCAGGGAGTCTACACGCAGACGGGTCAACGGGGTCGAGTCCCATATCCACCTGTCCAAGGGGGGTAAATCCCAACTTCAGAACTCAATATTTACAATCAAAATATATATTCAGTCCTGAAATTAGAACAACCTGATCTGGTGCCAGGCCCTCGCCACACCAGCATCATTTAGCCCATCCCCTAAAAGTAATAGGATTAGCGCTAATCTTACTTTTATATATGGGGCATAGCCCGACTCAACTCTCACATACAAGAAAGCCAAAAATGTACCTGAGGGCCAAATCCGGTATAGTGGGTTCCGGAAAGTATGAACCCAATCGTTAAGCCAGTTTAGTCGCCTTTTACGACAAGCAATGGCTACTGCAGCACTATTCTCAGGATCAGTTGATCCCGCCCCGGTGCCTGCACGGGGCGGCTTTAGAGGAAGCAAATAATACTGTTACATTTGTAAAAGTAAAATACGCATTGAATTTGAAATCTAGGGGTACAATACTCTTTAGATACAAAATTTATCTGGAGCTCTGCTATAAGAATATAGTAGTTCTATGGTTCCATCTATATCCCCATTTTAGCAAGTCTGTTGAAATTCTACGAGCCTTGTACATGCAGTTCTAAACATATTCCATATAGATACACAACACAGGTACTAAAATGTTCAACCAGTTTTTTGTTTATCTTCATTAAAGTATACGTTGCTACCACTCATTTGAACCGTCTCGACGAGACGGTCCAAATGAGTGGTAATAATGTACACTTTAGCATATAAATAAACATTTTTTATTTTATTTTTCATCAGAAACATGGTGAATCTCCAGTGTGAAATGGGTTAAATGTCCTGGGTCTCGAATATCTGTAGACAGTGATGAAACAAATGAAGTTGGTTTGTATTGTTTTCTGAACCAGCATGATGCACTGAAGAGTAACTCCAATACTATTGTGTATATGTCCAAATGAAATAAAATAAAATGTTTAAACTAAGAGTAACTTGAAGAAAGTTCTGTCTATCGTGCATTGTACTGAAAAATAACAAGCGTTACAAATGCTAGCTCGAGACTGTTTGTGGTATATTATGATAATTTCAGAATAATTAAGCGTTGTGTTTAACATATGTTTACAAATAGAACTAATTACCGGATGGCCGCGGCTCGCATGTCGAGCCCGCCGAGGCATTTGATGGTCTCAGAGTGTATTTATTTGAAGTTTGAATTAAGGGTTCAGGAGATATAATTTATGTAAAAGCTTTAACGCAAATTTTAAAGTCATTTGACCGTGATCTTGGCCATGTGGTATGCATGGGTGGGCTATAGAATGAAAATATGGATGATGAATAAGAAGTATTGGATGTTGGAAGTAAATTGGAGTAAGTGTTGTGGAGATATAAGGTATGTAAAAACTTTAACACAAATTTCAAAGTCATGTGACCTTGACCTTGGGCATATGGACCACATGGGCAGGCTATGGAATGAAAATATGGGTGATGAAAACGAAGTATTAAGTTGGAAGTAAATTGGAGTAACAATTGTGGAGATATAAGGTATGTAAAAACTTTAACGCAGATTTTATGATAACACAAAGTTATAAGTCATTTGGCCTTGACCTTGGGGAACAGGAGCCGCATGAGTGGGACACAGAATGAATATATGGATGATGCCCAATAAGCATACAAAGTGTCAAGCAAATCTGACTTACGGTGACAGAGATGGTAGGTATGTGAAAAATTTAACGCATTTGACCTTGATCTTGGGGCACAGAATAAATATATGGATGATGACCAATAAGCATTAAAAGTTTCAAGCAAATCCAACTTGTGGTTATAGAGATAGTAGGTATCTGAAAACTTTTAACGCAAATTTTGACAAAAATATTTAACGCAAACTTCTAAGTCATTTGAACGTGACCTTGGGCACAGGGGCCGCATGAGTGGGATACAGCATGAATATATGGATGATGACTAATAAGCATATAAAGTTTCAAGTCAATGTGACTTAGGACTGCAGAGATATATAAGGTATTTAAAAACTTTAACGCAGATTTCGGACGAACGGACGGACGGGACGGACGATCCTACAAATGAATAATTTTGTGGCTTTTCTTTTGTTTAAAGTAGCCATGTAAGAGAACAAGAGGGCCATGATGGCCCTAATTCGCTCACCTGACTCCATGAACACCAGAGGAGAATGCGACATTGAGTTCATGTGTTTTAAAAAAATTGTGCTATTTTTAGACGGCGGTCATCTTGGATTAAGCGATGACTCATTTTACAAAATCTGAAAATGCTTCACCCAGCATCGGCCATGTGGTTCCTGAGAAAAAGACGTTAAAAATCTGAATAAATGGACCTTTTGGTGGCCATCATGGATGACATAATCATCCGATTCCGACAAATATTGCACCAGAGTGCGCCTCATTGATACCTTCAATTTGATATATGACATGACCATATTCAGTCAAAAATAAAATTTGACCCCAATTTGACCCCACGGGCCACGCCCATTTTTGACCCCGGGGTCACCATTTTAACAACTTTCAAAGAGCAATGTACATCGATCATTCCTACCAAGTTTCGTTCTTGGATTAGCGATGACCTCCATTTTAACAAATCTGAAAAGGCTTCTCCCATGGACCATAACTTTTAAGTTTGGCTACCATGGGCCAAGCGGTTCATGTGAAGAAGAATTTTGAAATCTCTAATAAAAGAACGACCTTTTGACCTTTCGGCGGCCATCTTGGATGACATAACAATCCGATTTCAACAAAAAATGCACCAGAGTGATCGCCTCATTGATACCTTCAATTTGATATATGAAATGACCATATTCAGTCAAAAATAAAATTTGACCCCAATTTGACCCCACGGGCCACGCCCATTTTTGACCCCAGGGTCACCATTGAAAGAGCAATCAATGTACATCGATCATTCCTACCAAGTTTTGTCGAAATCCGGTTGGCGGTTCTTGAGAAGAAGATTTTTTAAGAATTTGTGCTATTTTTAGACGGCTGCCATCTTGGATTACGTAATGACGTCATTTTAACAATTTTGTAATCCCCCTACCTAAGGACCATGACCATGAAGTTTGGTGACCATAGACCCAATGGTTATCGAGGAGAAGACGTTTGGTTGCTCGGACACCCGGACACTTAGTTTTTGTTATGTTTAATTGGTTAGAATATACTTACAATCGTCCAATCAAACAGCTATATTTTGTGTTCACAATCTGACTATATAATAGAGAATGTTGTATAATAATGGACCAGCATTTCAAGCTGGCTGTTGGACATAACATCTCTGTGAGAATTTTACAACGACATAATACTATGCTCTATAGATCTATACAGTTATGTATACATGTACATTTCCATTTATGGAAGCAAGACAGACACTCGCATTTACCAACACCAATAGTCCCATAATGTTGTTTGCATTGTATTTTTGTTTTAAACAGTCAGTATTGCTCTAATTAACCCTTTCACCACTAAGTAATTGGAATGGATTTTGATATGTTAATTTTGCAACCAATCCAATCGTCACAAAATGAGTTTCAGACTAGTCCATATTGCGGTAGCGTCTTTTTGGTATTGGGTAGAGTGACCTTTCATCAAGGGAAGTAATTATGCTTATTCCGTAATTTTCTATATAAACTAATCACATTTCTACAAACCATTTGTAGATATAATTAAGAAATAATATACTAAAATACGTGTGTGGTAAGGTAGAGTGCCGGACTGCGGATCGGGAGACCCCGGGTTCGATTCCCATCTCTATCTGCTCCGAATGGCCGATTCGGTGTGTCCTTGGGCAAGATAACTTCGTGCTAGCCTAGTCCTATCGGATGAGAATAGTAGGTCCCGATATGCAAGGTAATCGTGCAGTGTCGTCATTAAATCAAAGATTGAATTGAATGAAAAGGGTGAGTGGATGGGCTATGCGAAGCATTGGTACGCAACGTTTACGGAATAAGTGTAAATTACTTGTACCGATATTTCTCTTTCAAGGTGATTGTAGCCAATACGTGCAACTGTCAACAAACAATACAGGCTATACAGTACACATAGTAATTGTATGGATAATAAAGTATTGTTATAACATGTACATGTAATACCATTTTGTCAACATCATTAATATAATAGGCAGCTAGTGGCATTTTGAAAGTGCATCTAATGTGGATACAAGTAATTGATTATTTCTCATATCTGTAAAGCTACAAATTAAATCCAACAACAATTTGTTGTTCCCTTTTGAACTATTTGTTCGACTAATACACCTCTATCAAAACTTAAAAGAAAAAGATAAGTCACCGTGTTCGTTTTTTTTTGTTTTTGTTGGTACTATTTTTGGAAATATTTTTGAAAAATATATACCCCGCACACTCTATTTTCAGCACAAAGCAGCATTTTGTTTACTTGCAAGTTTATAAAAAAATTACCAACAATAATTTCATTAAAAATAAATGAACAAACAACTGTAGCCTATGTCCATGTGATCTAAGTTTTTAAAAAAATAAAAAAGCGGAGTCACCGTACTATTCTTGGAAATTATTTCGAAGAAATATACCCCACCAACTCTGTTTTCAGTAACAAAAACAGCATTTTCTTTACTTGCAAGCTTATAAATTTTTACTAACAAAAGAAATCATACTAAAAAAGCATATCTATTTTATGTAAGTTTTAAAAGAATACACTACGTACAACACAATATACATGCATCTTGCTCCCCCCACCCACCTCGAAATCTACATTTACTGCCTGTTTCATGAAAGCTACACATATTTTACGGCTATATAAACAATGCAAAAAAAATCAACAAAAAAATCGATAATATTAAATTTTATCAACATTTAAGAATGAGCCTTCTTTTTATTTCGTGAAATTTGTTCCAATACTGATTTTATTGCGAACAAAAATAAATTTAACTTTTGTTTTCCATAGTTAGGTCATTTCCAACCACCCCCTCCCACACAATATTTGGCCAAATTTTACGAAATAACAAGAAGGCTCATTCTTAAATTTTAGAATATTGCCGAAAAAAATAGTATGTTTGCATTGTTTATATACCCTCAAAATTTGGGCAGGTTTAGTGAAACAGACAGTAGTGTGTAGTATCCAACGTCATGATTAGACAGAATCTTGACGTCATGACGTAACGTTCCCTGCGATAATGGAATGCCAATGGAAATGATTGCAAAATGCTGTCAAAGCATACATGTTTCTGACGAGAAAATTTGAAAATAGAAAATAAACAGCAGACGACAGAATTGATTTCAGCAGTGTAAGGTTAACCAAGCAATGCAGCTTATTAGCTTGTGTTAGAAGATAATGTACACTGTGAAGGCATTAAGAACGTTAAGTAACATAACACAAATAATTTGTGAGATGGCGGCCTATTGTGTGTTATATCTACAGCGTTCTGCCATTTCCTTGTGATCATCATGTACGGGTCGGAGGTGTCCCACATCCCGGAGTCGAGCGTCGAGGGGTCGTACTGGGTCATGATTGTCGCCTTCGTGCTCGAGGTTCTCATCCCTATCATCATCCACTTCGACAAGTCCATGCGCTTCTCCAACAGGTATTCATTCACAGACACATTTTAATCGGTTTCAGCCCTGATGCCAGCTTTTTCAAACATATACGAGTTGAACTTATGCTACACTTATTGATAGCGTGCGACTAATGCACATACATGTATAAACATTATAGAAATACCGTAGTCGTGATGCATTTGTGGCCCGAGAATAATGTACACATGCTCCCGATGATAGCAAAAACACTATAAGTACGGCTCGCTCATATGGATCTACACCGTTTCCAAAAATTGGAATACTGGTATGCACTTAATGCATGCACCATTGGTGGTGCCATTTTTTTTTTCATTAATGGAATTATAATACTAGATGGCCGCGGCCCACATGTCGCGCCCGCCGAGGCTTTGATAGTATACCGTGAAAACTTTAACCACAAACTTTAACCCGGGCGCACCTACGTACGTACGCCAATGTGCCGACCATATCGCGCTGTCCGCAGGCGGGCGCGAAAAAACACACTAGAAATTGACGTGTCTACAAGCGCATGTGTAAGGAGGTAACTAAATATGTTAGCAAGGTGAGAGTTGTCGTTCTTGCATGAGACGCACCTTTGGGTAATGGTTTATGCAAGTGTGAAATATCATAACATATTCCAAAGAGCAATCAAGTTTTGGATCGACAGGAAACCGATCTGCGAAAAACAAATGGAGATAACTAAAAAATAATGAGGCAATAGTTATCATTCTTGCACGCCACACTCCATTGGGTCGTGGTCTATGCATGTATGAAGTTAAAAGAAACTATTCCAAAGGGTATTTCAGTTATGCCCTGTACAAAAAATGAATTCGTAAAATACAAAGTGGGATACTCGAAAATTAGTGAGGAATAGATTGCAATTCTTGCGCACAACACACATTTGGTCGTCGTCTATGTATGTGTGAAGTTTCATAAAAGTATTCCAAAGGTACTCAGGACAAGAACGAGTCTACAGAGGACGTGGACGAGGGCGCGGACGATGTTCCATGTCAAATCCGTAGTATCCCCCGACTTTTGTCCGGGGATACACTTAACACGGAAAAGAAATGTCAGATATTTAGTCACGAAATAGTTAATACTTTAAATATCATCAAACTGTAAAATGTCATATCTGCTTGAATGCCTTTGATATATTCTACTACAACAAATGCATTAGTTTTGCAACCGACAGAACTGAATAAACTATAATCATGTATTTTGATCAACTACTTTGATTAAAAGTTAGACACAATCTGAAAAAGCTCGGCTTATTGCATGTGTGACCAGTGGAGACCCAGATCAGCCTGCACAGTTAGTCATTCTGCCAGCAAAACTCCAATGATACACCCACTACACAATGTAGTTGGTATCAGGTGGAATGACTGTTCTGTAGCCTATTTCACCAACATTGCAAAGTATACTTATCTAGCAAAGTATACTTTGAGGGAGAAATTTTCAACTTAAGGATAAAGTTATTAATTTTTATTATACTGAATTTATTACATTATCACAGCCATTTTGGCTGTGATAATGTAATAAATTCAGTATAATAATTTTGCATACTTGTAATCATCAAATATATGCAGTGGTTTTTTCTATTTTGGGAAAATAAATGATTACTCCCTCAAAGTATACTTTGCCAGATAAGTATACTTTGCAATTGTGATGAAATCGGCTACTGGTTGAAACTGCACTAGTCAGAAATGAAATAACCCTAGTTTAGTCAGGTCATGCCGAGTTGATAACCATTGCCTCACTACTGACAGAAACATCTACATCAGGACGCGCCGCGGCAAGTCACGAACGGCCCGATCCGAAGAGAAAGCTGAACCGAAGATATTCACCGTCGAGGACCATGCAATAAAGCCACGACCGGTGTCCATGAGGACATCAGTATCTTCGCTGACGGAGGCAGAGACGTACAAGAAGTTTGCCTCACTGGACGGTGTAAGCGGCAGTAGGGGATCGCTGTACACACAGTCCACTATGTTCACAAACGTTTCTCAGGCCGACTCCATGGAGAGCATGTTATGACTTAGGCTCCAGATAAACTTTGTGTCTAAAAGAGTATTTTACTCTCTGGTTTCAAATTAAATTCGTATTTTATTTATACAAATGGATTATTGATTTTCTTCAGTATTAAATAGGGAACGAATGATCAAAACAAATTTAAACATTCACTTATGTGTGTGTATTATTACTTATATTCACTTATTTATACTGTAATTCAGTTGAAGATTTACTTAGTTCAGCTGCAAAACG
>JAQRGA010000292.1:0-77411 GCA_029237695.1 Conchocele bisecta | reverse complement strand
TATTTCAAAATTTTAATTGGGTAAATTAAAATCACACTACTGTTTGCACTGCACATCAACAGACAGCAATTATTGTTCATAGTTTGCTTCGAAATGAAAATAAGTTTTGGCATTTCATTAGAATTGTCTCCTTGGAGACAATTCTAATGAAATACCAAGATGTATATTCTTAGAAAAGAAGTATAATATGCTATTTTTCTGGACTGTTTATTATGCCCCACCACGATAGTGGAGGGGGCATTTAGTGTTGCCCTTGTCCGTCCGTCTGTCACAAAACTTTAACGCTCGAGTAAATGTCTCCTCATTTCTTCATCCTTCCACCGATCTGCTTAATATTTCATATACACATTGCTCTAATGGTCATATACCGCCCTGTGCCAAATCCACATCGTCCTGCCCCCGCCAAGCCCAGGGTCAAGGTCACATACTTGGTGCTTCAAAAACTTTTAACGCTCTGGTAAATATCTTATAATTTCTGTTTTCTTTCACGGATCAGCTTCATATTTCATATATGCATTGCTCTAATGCCCCCCCCCCCCCCAAGCCCAGGGTCAAGGTCACATACTTGGTGCTTCAAAAACTTTAATGCTCGGGTAAATAGCTTATAATTTCTGTTCCCTTTCATGGATCAGCTTCATATACGCATTGCTCTAATGGTACCAAGTGACTGGACCACATTACCAAGTGACGGGACCACATTACCAAGTGACGGGACCACATTACCAAATGACGGGAGCACATTACCAAATGACGGGACCACATTAGCAAGTGATGGGACCGCATTACCAAGTAACGGGACCACATTACCAAATGACGGGACCACAATTCCAAATGACGGGACCACAATACCAAATGACAGGACCACAATACCAACTGATGTGAGCCTACATAAGAGAGTCATGGCGTTCCATAGAGCAGCTCCGCTTCTCATTATAGTGGGGGGTCTTCTATGAGAAACAATAAAAAAACTAACACAGAATTATATTTTATTACACAGATGTAGATATAAACTCTGTGTTTTTAGTAGAATTTATTGTTCTGTTAATTATAAAAATGCTGAGAATAATATGCTACAGTTTGTAGATTGTTATTATCTTGTTGTTGGTATAAATCCCGCCTGTAGTGTGCACCATAATGAATATGGTAAAATTAAACGTGATCTGAAAATTAAACGTGATCTCAAAGCATCTTGCATTATGATTATTAGCCTTGTGATAATATAATTGTCATTTACGACTGGCAAAGGAAATGCTGAAAATTTCTTTATTGTACACTCCTGATAATTTACATACGGTAACCATTTTGTACACTTGATGGTGCACCACAATACAGGATTCTAAGTCACAGTCTATTTTGTACACTGACTTGATGGTGCACCACAATACAGGAGTCTAAGGTCACAGTCTATTTTCTACAAGCGCCTGGATGATACGTTAACAAAATGGACGACATGGAAACATGCTGGACTTTTAGATAAATCTAGTTTCACAGCACTTGTACGATAAGTTTATTGTTTTAAAAAGTTTTGAATAATTGTTTGTATATGTGTATGCTTATGAGCTCTAGTAACTGTTCAACGAAGGCCTATTATCCAGAGCCTAGGTATATCCTGTACATTTTATATTTATTTGTCTTGGTAAGTAGGGTTAGTGGGTTCTTATTATCCAGTGCCTAGGTATATCCTGTACATTTTATATTTATTTGTCTTGGTAACTAGGGGTTAGTGGGTTCTCATTATCCAGTGCCTAGGTATATCCTGTACATTTTATATATATTTGTCTTGGTAAGTAGGGTTAGTGGGTTCTTATTATCCAGTGCCTAGGTATATCCTGTACATTTTATATTTATTTGTCTTGGTAAGTAGGAGTTAGTGGGTTCTTATTATCCAGAGCCTAGGTATATCCTGTACATTTTATATTTATTTGTCTTGGTAAGTAGGGTTAGTGGGTTCTCATTATCCAGTGCCTAGGTATATCCTGTACATTTTATATATATTTGTCTTGGTAAGTAGGGTTAGTGGGTTCTTATTATCCAGTGCCTAGGTATATCCTGTACATTTTATATATATTTGTCTAGGTAAGTAGGTTAGTTAGTGGGTTCTTATTATCCAGAGCCTAGGTATATCCTGTCACTTTTATTTTATTTATTTGTCTTGGTAAGTAGGAGTTAGTGGGTTCTTATTATCCAGTGCCTAGGTATATCCTGTACATTTTATATATATTTGTCTAGGTAAGTAGGAGTTAGTGGGTTCTTATTATCCAGTGCCTAGGTATATCCTGTACATTTTATATATTTATTTGTCTTGGTAAGTAGGGTTAGTGGGTTCTTATTATCCAGTGCCTAGGTATATCCTGTACATTTTATATATATTTGTCTTGGTAAGTAGGGTTAGTGGGTTCTTATTATCCAGTGCCTAGGTATATCCTGTACATTTTATATTTATTTGTCTTGGTAAGTAGGGTTAGTGGGTTCTTATTATCCAGTGCCTAGGTATATCCTGTACATTTTATATTTATTTGTCTTGGTAACTAGGGGTTAGTGGGTTCTTGTTAATTTTCAGACGAAGGAAAATATCATTTGAAGGGACAGTCACATGGGCATTTTAACCCTTTCAACCATCAATAACTGGAATGACTGTGATATTATGTTAATTTTCAGACCAATCCAATCATTACAAAATGATTTACAGGGTAATCCATTTACATGTATATACAGGCTACGCTCGTTTACTCAATCGCTTACGTCGAAATCACCGGTTACGTCGAATTACTAGCACGGTCCCGTTTAAAATCCTATTATTTTCCATATAACGAAGTTCGGTTAAGTCAAATTTCGATAACTCAAATTTTCCGTTTATTCGAAGGTATATTTAGGTCCCTAAAACGTAAATCTACTGTATTTCACACTCGTTAAGTCGAAATGTCAATTTGCGGAGGTAAGTAGAAGTTTGTCACCTGCAGTTTACCTGATCAAAGTCGGGTATTCAGACCGTAGTTAAAGGTGTTTGCGTTGACACTGATTAAACAGGACTCCGAAATGACCGTCGGTGATCATTAAGTGGTGAGCAATAAATGGCAACTATTTTAATTGGACTGGCATTAAATGTTTTTACTCGAACGTTAATTAAAGTGAACACAAGTTGCGCGCTTAGAAATGAGTGAAATATTTCACACTCGATCGTGTGTATATATCTCCCGAATGTGACAGCATCAGTCACAATTCACAATCATGTCTACTACACATCAAAGTGCTGATTCTAGTGAAGGACCCGGTACCCAACCCGGGGGGATAGCTAGATTAGCGCTGTGTTCAGGCTCGACTAAACGGGGTACCAAATGGAAGTTGCAACAATCGAAACTGGTGAGGATTCAGATTATACAGTATACGGACGAAACATTGAATGGGCGAGTTTTATGTTCTAAACATTATTAGTTTGTACAATCAAGTCTGGTCAGAAATAATCATTTATAATAGTGTTACAAATCTGTATTTCTTGTTGTTTTGTGTTGTTTCCGTGTATAATTTATTAAAGTAATTCATAAAATATTATGTTATTATTTATTTCATTGGTGAACTGAATATGTACATATCGCTACATGCGCATGTCACGTGTGTCACATCCGGGTTATCTATTAATTACACACAGACATGCATATGTGTATTTGTAAACAAACCGAAAGTGTTTAAATATGATTTGTCTTAGAAACAGCATTTAACATGTATCCATGTACATTTAATTGCTAAAATAAATCATAAATCATATTTACTACTCAAGGCTACATCAGCAAGTAATCATTTGGTTCTAACTGTCAATAAAATATTTTGTTGTCCGACAGGTTGCGTACTACGGATACGTCAAACTACGGTTAAATCGAAGTATTTTTGTATCTCCCTTCGAATTCGAGTAAGTGAGTGTGGCCTGTATATATAAAAAGAGGGTGTTTTTTTCTCTAAAAATCTGCAAATTACTTCAAGTGCAAATCCTGATGGGACGGCTCGTCACAAGCAAAATACCATAACCCCCATTTCTCTAGTCACAGCCACATATGACCTTGCTGTTGAATGGACGTAAAGCACCAATCATTCGGTCAATCCATTATCATATATAGTAGACTGATCCAGGCATGAAAATGTGTTTTGACAGCTGATCAGATGCTAAACCCCAATCAATCCATCAACCCATGACGCACATTGGGGCAGTCTGATCAGGATACAAAAATATGTTTGGACAGCTCATTGGAGACGATTCTCATGTGCTGCCAAAACATTGTATTTTCCTAAGAAAAAAAAAAAATAATAATGAAAATAATAATGAAAATCAGCGGATATCAATATTTTGTCGGTCAACTAAGCTGGGACAACACATGGTGTATACTGAGTTGAGTCAATACTGTGTGCCTCAACTGTTGGTTATATATGCGGCTGATATGGGGCTAATATCCTCACAGTCTGATCAGGATCTGCAATGTTCGCAATTCCATCAATGTGTTATGAAAGCCCCGTGCAGGCACCGGGGCGGGATGGATCAACTGATCCTGAGAATAGTGCTGCAGTAGCCATTGCTTGTTGTAAAAGGCGACTAAAGTGGCTTAACGATTGTGTTCATACTTTCCGGAACCCACTATACCGGATTTGGCCCTCGTGTACATTTTTGGCTTTCTTGTATGTGAGAGTTGAGTCGGGCTATGCCCCATATATAAAAGTAAGATTAGCGCTAATCCTATTACTTTTAGGGGATGGGATAAATGATGCTGGTGTGGCGAGGGCCTGGCACCAGATCAGGTTGTTCTAATTTCAGGAACTGAATATATATTTTGATTGTAAATATGGAGTTCTGAAGTTGGGATTTACCCCCCTCGGACAGGTGGATACGGGACACGACCCCGTTGACCCGTCTGCGTGTAGACTCCCTGAGGCTTGTACCTCTATGTCAGAAAAGCGGACGTTAAACCCTATTCACTCACTCACTCAATGTGTTATGAACTGGAATTTGGTCCGCCCCATACAGTACTTAGCGTGCGGTGTAGGTCATGATGAGACTGCGCGGATATGCAGGCTGAGCTGGGTCTTCACAGGTCGCAAAACAGTTGTGTTATTTAAGAGACAATCATTTAACAAAGATGTCAACTTTATAATTATTGTCGATTTTGGACAATATTCATATCAGAATGTTTGTTATTTTACATGGATTCTAAATATTGTATTTATTTCCAAGTCGGGGATAATATTGAACTTTTATTCAAAGAATTGCAAAAATTCTTTTATTGTTCACAGATATTAAAGATATTATACTTATGCAGATATATGAATTATTATCAACGCATTCTTGTCTTAAATATGGCATAATGAGGTATAAATGAGGCATAGACGTCGGATTATGTTCGAAAATGAAAGTTTTTTAGACGTCAGAATCCGAACGGACGTCAGAATCCGACATCTGATAGACGTCTAATTATGACGTCATTTCAACGTTTGATTCCGACGTTCAAACAACTTTCATTTTCAAATATAGTCCAACGTCTATCCGACTTTATCCAACGTCTGGTTCTGACATCAGTTCAACGTCTGGATCAGACATGATCATCAATTCAATGTCAGGTTTTATCGTCTATTTTGCATTGATTACTTGATCTGCAGTTTTTGTCTGGATCTGGAAAGGAAATGTTCATTTTCAAATAACCATTGTGTACATGTACTTCTTTTAGGCACTATTCTACATTCTATTACTAAAGAAAATAAGAAATAATATTTTAATTAGGAATGGAACACTTGAAAAGTGTCTTTTTGCAGAGGACCATCTAATGAAATACCAAGATGTATTTTCTTAGAAAATAAGTATAATATGCTATTGTTCTGGTCTGTTTATTATGCCCCACGACGATAGTGGAGGGGGCATTTAGTGTTGCCCTTGTCCGTCCGTCACAAAACTTTAACGCTCGAGTAAATGTCTCATAATTTCTTCATCCTTCGACCGATCTGCTTCATATTTCATATACACATTTCTCTATATGGTCCTCTACCGCCCTGTGCCAAAGCCAAATCCACATTCGTCCTACCCCCGCCAAGCCCAGGGTGAAGGTCACATACTGGGTGCTTCAAAAACTTTTAACGCTCAGGTAAATATCTTATAATTTCTGTTTTCTTTCACGGATCAGCTTCATATTTCATATACGCATTGCTCTAATGGTCCTCTACCGCCCTGTGCCAAATCCACGTTCGTCCTGCCCCCGCCAAGCCCAGGGTCAAGGTCACATACTTGGTGCTTCAAAAACTTTTAACGCTCGGGTAAATATCTTATAATTTCTGTTCCCTTTCATGGATCAGCTTCATACTTCATATACGCATTGACCTAATGGTCCTCTACTGCCCTGTGATAAATCCACATTCGTCCTGCCCCCACCAAGCCCAGGGTCAAGGTCACGTACTTGGTGCTTCAAAAACTTTAACACTCGGGTAAATATCTTATAATTTCTGTTCCCTTTCGTTGGATCAGCTTCATACTTCATATACGCATTGCTTTAATTGTACCAAGTGACGGGAGCACATTACCAATTGACTGGGACCACATTACTAAATGACGGGAGTACATTACCAAATGACGTTAGCACATTACCAAATGACGGGAGCACATTACCAAATGACGGGACCACATTACCAAGTGGCGGGACCTCATTACCAAGTGACGGGACCACATTACCAATTGACGGGGACCACATTACCAAATGATGGGAGCACATTACCAAATGACGGGAGCACATTACCAAATGACGGGAGCACATTACCAAGTGGCGGGACCTCATTACCAATTGACGGGGACCACATTACCAAATGACGGGAGCACATTACCAAATGACAGGAGCACTTTACCAAATGACTGGACCACAATACCAAGTGACGGGACCTCATTACCAAGTGACGGGACCACATTACCAAATGACTGGGCCACATTACCAAGTGACGGGACCACAATACCAAGTGACGGGACCACATTACCAAGTGACGGGACCGCATTACCAAGTGACGGGACCTCATTACCAAGTGACGGGACCGCATTACCAAGTGACGGTACCTCATTACCAAGTGATGGGACCTCATTACCAAGTGACGGGACCGCATTACCAAGTGACGGGACCGCATTACCAAGTGACGGGACCGCATTACCAAGTGACGGGACCTCATTACCAAGTGACGGGACCACTTACCAGTGACTGGACCACATTACAAGTGACGGGACCGCATTACCAAGTGACGGGACCTCATTACCAAGTGACTGACGGGACCTCATTACCAAGTGACGGGACCGCATTACCAAGTGACGGGACCTCATTACCAAGTGACTGGACCGCATTACCAAGTGACGGGACCGCATTACCAAGTGACGGGACCTCATTACCAAGTGACGGGACCACATTACCAAGTGACTGGACCACATTACCAAGTGACGGGACCGCATTACCAAGTGACGGGACCTCATTACCAAGTGACTGACGGGACCTCATTACCAAGTGACTGGACCACATTACCAAGTGACGGGACCGCATTATTGTACACTCCTGATAATTTACATAACCATTTTGTACACCGACTTGATGGTGCACCACAATACAGGATTCTAAGGTCACAGTCTATTTTCTACAAGCGCCTGGATGATACGTTAACAAAATGGACGACATGGAAACAATCTGGACTTTTAGATAAATCTAGTTTCACAGCACTTGTACGATAAGTTTATTGTTTTAAAAAGTTTTGAATAATTGTTTGTATATGTGTCTGCTTATGAGCTCTAGTAACTGACCAGCGAAGGCTTATTATCCAGAGCCTAGGTATATCCTGTACATTTTATATTTATTTGTCTAGGTAAGTAGGGGTTAGTGGGTTCTTATTATCCAGTGCCTAGGTATATCCTGTACATTTTATATTTATTTGTCTTGGTAAGTAGGGTTAGTGGGTTCTTATTATCCAGAGCCTAGGTATATCCTGTACATTTTATATATATTTGTCTTGGTAAGTAGGGTTAGTGGGTTCTTATTATCCAGAGCCTAGGTATATCCTGTACATTTTATATTTATTTGTCTAGGTAAGTAGGGGTTAGTGGGTTCTTATTATCCAGTGCCTAGGTATATCCTGTACATTTTATATATATTTGTCTTGGTAAGTAGGGTTAGTGGGTTCTTATTATCCAGTGCCTAGGTATATCCTGTACATTTTATATTTATTTGTCTTGGTAAGTAGGGTTAGTGGGTCTTATTATCCAGTGCCTAGGTATATCCTGTACATTTTATATTTATTTGTCTAGGTAAGTAGGGGTTAGTGGGTTCTTATTATCCAGTGCCTAGGTATATCCTGTACATTTTATATTTATTTTTCTTGGTAAGTAGGGGTTAGTGGGTTCTTGTTGTTCTTATGATCAAGATTGCTTATGATGTATTGTACTTAACGGTTTTGTTTACACCAATATCCTTGGTTACAATCATGTGGCCGAGTTGTTAATTTTCATTGGTTTAGAGCTAAGTGCTTTGAGTAAAATCTGTTAACCTCTTAAAGGTGAGAGCCGAAAATTGTCGTCTGCCGTTGTTTAATATTTTATCTTCTTTCTTAATACAAACATGGTTTCACAGCACTTTAGAATCATTTCCATTGGAAATGATTCTAAAGTGCTGTTAAATCATGTTTTTGGATGAAAAAAGGAGAGTAAAATATAATCAGGAGACGACAAAATGTAATTCAGCATTAATTGACAGAGTGGGACTTGATACGAATGGTACTTAACCTGTATATTATGATTAGATCAAATTTGGTTTGGAAATTTCGGCCATTGCATGTTTTTATTTAATATGTATATTTTTTTAAAACACATAAGAATCCTCTTCTAGGTACAATTTGTAATTTGTTCCAATCCTCTTTACACTGCTTGTATACCTAAAACTGGTATTATTATTTAATAACATATGTTTGTATCGTGTATCTTTACAAAACGTGATTTAGTGAATTCATTGAATTGTGCAGACGAGTTTACGCTGACGGTCTTGATAAAGTTTGAACTTGCTAAATTGACAAAATTGCGTGTTTTTATGTCTTCAAACTAACCTGAATGGTTGCAAACTGATAGGTTGCTATGAAATCGTCCTAATAATAAAAATCTGCCTACTCTAATCACTCAAATAACCCACCATAGACCATTCCGCTCTACACACAGCCAATTGGCTAGTCCGCTATTTAAACTCCTCCTATTATTTTAGGACGCTATCAAGGGTGCAGGTATATTTTGTCCTCTCTCTTTATTTCGTGCTTATTTTGAATTTCTGCCGTGTATTGTGCCGTATTTGTCATTATATATCGTTCAATACATATTATTATCACTCTTGTGTGTTACGTGATTATTCTCCATTGCATTTTTTGGGGTTTTTCACGGTGTTTTACTCTGTGTCATGTATTTTCGCGTGTACGCGATTCGTACCCTAACGGGTTCGTCCCATAGTGGATTCGCTCCCGTGACACATTTTTTGTAGCGTTTTTGCGTTTCTTCTATCAGGTTTTGTTATACAATACTTGTTAGCATGCCGCAATCACGCGCTGCGTGTGGACACATGACTTCTCCTTGGGATACCCATACGGACAGGTGCTTTGCCTGTTGGGTGTTGCAAGGTGAAGCCATGTGTTTTGTCCGTCCGTTGGACGGATTCGACGTGGGGCAAGGCTGAGTCTCGGAGGTCCCATACCTCACGTCTGAAGAAGTCTGTGTCCACGTTTCAGCTATTGGGAGCAGTGGAACCGTCAGAGGTTTCGGAGGTTGTGTCAGAGGGGATCCCTCCATCGGGGGGATCTGGTTATGTTGAGAAAGTTCGGTCAGATCTCTGACTTAGAAATTTTCCTCAAAGTGATAGGCCGGATCCATACAGGGGATACCGGGCTGCTGGGTCCGGTGCCTGATCTCATATCACCCGGTTCTCATAGAGCTATACCTATCACAGGGTTGCTGCGGCCGGTGCTTGATCCCATATCACCCGGTTCAAAGCTGACCCAGCCTCTCTCAGTAGAGGCGCCCGGTACCGGGCACCGGGCACCGGGCACCGGTCACCGGGCACCGGGCACCGGTCACCGGGCACCGGTCACCGGGCACTGGGCACCGGTCAAGCACCGGGCACCGGTCATCAGGGACCGGACACCGGGCACCGGTCAAGCACCGGGCACCGGTCATCAACCTGGCACCGGTCATCAGGGACCGGGCACCGGGCACCGGGCACCGGGCTACGGTCACCGGGCACCGGGCACCGGGCTTCGCTCACCGGGCACCGGGCAGCCACCGGGCACCGGGCAGCTACCGGGCACCGTTCTGCCACCGGGCACCGTGTATCCACCGGGCACAGGGCAAGTACCGGACACCGGGCACCAGACTCTCCTTCAGATACCTTCTTCTCTGGACAGTCGGCTGCTTCCGGTAGGAAGACTTTCTGTGTCTTCATTTGGTCTTAGTTCGACGTGTACACGTAAGTCGAGGAGTCGATCTCGTCGTAAGGGTCGGGATTGGTTTAGCTCTTCGAGTTCTGGTACGGAGTTTAGCTCTCGTTCTTCCTCTTCATCGAGGTCTTTACTCAGGGTTTGGTACGGTTTCGTCTAGATCTCGTTCTCCTGTTCGTTATAGGAGACGGTCGCATAGGACATCTACTAGTAGTACAGTTCTGTTAGATCAGATGGCTAAGGTTCTGGGGGCTCTGACTAAGTCCCAGAACTTAGTGGGGTTGTCGGCGTCTCCACAACAGGTGGCTGTGCCAGTGGCTCCCAGTTTTAGCCTGCCACGTATAGTGGTAGATGACTGCCAGTCGGTGCCTTTTGGGCAGGCAACTACGCTGGGGGAAGGCTTACAGGGGAAGGTGTGCGATCTAGATGTTTCGCTTCCCTTGGTTCTAGATGTCACCCCTATGGAGGGTAGCTGTGGTCAAGACTCTGATGTAGAGGGGGATTTGGATTCGCTTCCACCTTCTCTTTTGGATGCTCTCAATGCGATTTACACTCTGCTTCCTGCAGATGTGTGTCCACTTCTACCTCCTCCTCCCCCTCGGGTTCATTCCTTGTATGAAGTTGATTCGGTGGTGGATACGAAGGAGTTACCTAGGCTCCCTTTCTCTCCTACGGTAGGGCTTCTGGCTAAGGAGATTGAGGGTGCATTGGGCAAGGATTTGGCCACTGCGGGTTCCCGTGTGCATAAGTTATTGAATCTCACACAGGGATCGCAATACTATTTGGCCAATATTCGGCTTGGCCTTTGAGACCTCCCGTTTTGGATAAGGACGCTTCGGCGATTGGGGTATCGGCTGTTCCGGTTCCTGGTTTGCACTTTGTTAAGGCATGGGAAGAAGGAACAAAGATTAGCGCTAAGTCTATTACTTTTACGTGATGGGATTAATGATGCTGTTGTGGCTAGGGCCTGGCACCAGATCAGGTTGATTTTATTTCAGGACAGTATATATTGAGTTCTGAAGTTGGGTTTTAACATCCTCGGCCAGGTGGATTCGGGACACGACTCCGTTGACCCGTCTGTGTGTAGACTTTTTGAGGCTTGTACCTCTATGTCAGGGTAGCTGATTTTAAACCCTTTTCATTCACTCATTCACTCAGGTAAGCCAGGATCTTCTGTCTCAGTAGGCAGGGTAGATTCCTATGTGCGAGTGCTAAACCTTTTCGCATGGCGGTTTTCAGGCGACCAATCTGTCGATGTGGTTCAGATGGCGCTGACTAGGTCATCGTTCAGTTTCAGCGTCCATCCACTTCTATGTATGACGCTAAGTGGAGAGTCCGTGTGGATTGGCTGCATCTTCAGTCGGTCGATCCGGTCAATTCCACCTTAGATGATTTTAGTGATTTATTTTGTTTCTCTTTATTCTGACTTCGCTTCGTGATAGCGTAGAGGCGAGTTGCTTGTTTTCTGGATGGTTTATTAGCGCTTGACTGTAGAAGGAACTCTGTTAGTTTCTCCTATGAACAGGTATTCCTTTCTTTAACACATTATTCCTCCTCACATGATCTGGAATCAGTTGTGGCTCCGGTCCTCCATCCTTCACGTCTGTCAGGGGCAGTGGATCGCACGTTCTGTCCATTCCGTGCGGTGTAGCATTAGGTTCGGAAGACTAGGACATCCGGTCCGAACGCTATATTTTCTTATTACCTACTTTAGGCCAACGGGAGATATATCAATCCACTTTCTCCCGTTGGATAGGTAGTCCTTTTTATTGAGCTTATACTACAGTAAGAGTTTCTGCAGCTGTGTTGTTATGCCCTAATTGCACTAGGTGCGTACAGTTTCTACTTCTGGTTTGTCACTCGGGCATTCCAGTTGTAAGGTCGTGCGTGCAGCTACTTCCTTCTATGATCGCTTTTGCACTGGCAGGATATGTGCTACAACTGGGGCCGTTAGTAGCAGCGGGTGAAGTTGTGGGTTTATCATCCGGTAGCATCAATTCTAGGAGTCTGTTTGGGTCTATTGTTCGCGACACAGGCAGAGACGTTAATGGGAGTTCTGTTAATTTCTGTAATAGCAAATTTATCCAGTCTGTCCAGCGGTAGAAGAAATGGACGATTTTCTTTAGTAATTGCCAGGATACTAAATCGTCAGCGTTGATTAGGACAGGGTACAGGTAGGCGTTGACCAAATCTTTCATTCACTTCTTTGCCAATGTTATATAGTTTCAGACCCATTTGAAAGGCGCTGTTTTTATTCTTCACTAGAGAAGGGTCAGTAGCTAGAATAGTTACTCTAGGGTATCTAACAGTGGCTAAATGGGGTGTTAACGACTTATCAGTATGAGCCATGGGATATAATGGTTTAATCATCCTTTTCGCTTTGGCGAAAAGGTGGCGGGAATTACGCGGTCTGTACAGGGGCGATCAGTATCTAGATTGGATTATGATTCCGTTATTTTTGATTGCTAGATTGGGTTCCTTACTACGTCTCGGGTTCTAGTTAGGCATTACCGACTGTTCGTGATCCCAGTCATGGCCAAACGAGACGGTTATATGGGACATTATATACTTTACGTATTCTATAAGGTACAGTTGTCGTATTTTAACGGGTAAAAGCACATGCTTCCGGTTAATAACAACAATAATGTCAATAGATAAAAATTCATTAGCGCTGTTCCGGAATTTGAGTTTTTCTCTCGGCCAGCACGAAGCTACCAAATTTAACCGGGACAGGTAAAACGCTATGCCCTGGCACACAGATCTCGGTCACGATCAGATGATGATGTGTGCTTCGTGGCGCAATCGGTTAAGACATTCGGCTAGATGATGGTTATTTAGGAGGTCCGGTAACATACGTTGGCTAGGTAACCATAGTTCACGACCATATGAACATTTAACTTCTGTAAATTATAAATACAGGTTTACAGAATAGCTTTACAGCTTATATGCACATTCATGATGAATGTGTACACACCTGTGAATGTGTGAACATGATTTTGTCAGGAGATTTTCAAAAACCAATGTGTGTACAAAATTGACCTCCTTTAAATTTGACAAGATACACCAGGCTTGTCAGGGGGTAAGGACACTTCACCGGTACGGGTGTATGTTATTTCCTCTTTTGACATCATGTGGGTATGGTCTCGGCAGCTAGGGTAGCGGTGGAAGAACAGTTCCCATTTTTATCCGGAGGCAGTAGCTTCGGTTTACAAGTATCTGTCTCGGGATAGTGGTTCTGTTTAACCTGCGCAGGTGCCGAGGGCTAAGTCTATGTGTGAAGCAGAATAAGTTACTGCTTTCTAGGGTAGGCCTAGTCTGCCTCAGAGTCACACTATAGGAGCTCGGTTATAGTAATTGCTTTGGCACAGTGTTTGACCTAAGTTGGAATTCTTTAACCAGTACTTTACTGGATATTCATGGGATCAAGTATTAGTTTATGCTTACATAAACTTTGCTCATAGAGAATTTGGCTTTGTGGTAATGAGGTGCAGATATGAGAATATCCTAAGCTTATTTCCATGGGCACGGTATTGTTTTGTGCAAGGACAGAGCGTGGTGAATTAGGCACTACTTCTCAATGACTAGCCAATGTGAGGTATGCAATGAATTTTATTATAGGCGTGGTAATCAGTTTATATCCTAATCTTCAGTTACATCTGGATATATCTTGCAACACGCAGAGCATATCGTTCCAATTCGGTTAAGGGCTCATAAGGTTATAATCGATGACATGAGGTTGGAACAGTATTTACCCCTTCGGAGTCATCTAGGGAGTAATCCTGGGGATAAGATATGGTAATAGCATCTGGGAAGTCTCATTCCACTTTTATCAGTTTTACTTACGTACACGGACTGCGCATAGCGCAGATATTTACTCATTACATCCCCTAGTCGCGTCTAGCAGGGATATCACGAAGGGCCTAGCATGTGTAAAAGGCTCAGTTTTCTAACCAGTTGTTATTCTGGGCCAGTGGATCTGGGCCAGGTTAACAAAGGGTTGGTTTTTTCACATTGGCATTACATAAACGTTCTAGTTATCAGCTAGTTTAAGTTTGTGCCTGGAAAGTTTAGTAGATTGTTTCTGTATTACTCATGACTGGTTATACCAGTCTGGATACATATTTTACTATAATGTGGGCAGTATTTGGTGTTACCAAGTATTGTGAGATCCGGAGAGGGTAATGGTGAGATACCTGTGCTCCAAGGTGCTTACGGTACTAGGTTTTCATGACTTTCGGAAACACATTATCATTCATCCAGGTTCATGACTGCCATGTTTGGTTATTATTGACAGTATGTGGGTGTCAATATGTCTCGGGTCTTTCATGTTAACATTACTATTTGTGAGTAATGTGGGTTAGAAATTTAAGAGACTTGTGTACATGGACAATGGTCAGTGTAGATGCTGTGAGTCTTAGATGGGAGACACAACAGTGTGTATGACATGACTCTTACGTGATATGAGTTAGTCACATTCAGTGTGTGTAAAACTGAGACTGGGGACAGTACTCTAGCAGACCAGAAGACTTAGCTGGCGGCTCAGTTATCTTCTGGGTGCATGAATTAGGGGGGTGCTGTTCAGATGGTGCCCGGGTCTGAAGATATCTCTTTATTTATCATTCATGGCTTTGTCTGTGTATGTTTTTCTCTGGTTGTATGGCCAGTCTTTCGCCTGTGCACTTGCTTGTTATGATGACCTTAGTGCTTAGGGCGTTTTTTATACTGTGTTTTCGATATGGACGAGTCATTTCGTCATGTGACATTGTTCACACTTTGAGTATATCTCAGTTTAGCTTTTGCATGTGAAGTGCCAGGCGACGACATTCGCCAGGGCTTCTTCTGTGTATGCCATGTGTATTCTCCGTCGTGCTAACCAAGTATAGCAGGTGGAGCCTACGAGTCAAACTACGTTTCTATCGTGGTGGTGATTCTTTTATCCACCCCTCATCTACTATCGTAGAAAAGGGGGGGGGGCCGGATTGAGCGCCTCTATGATTCTATGATGAGTCTATGTCTGATGTCGTTGTAGTTTGTTCCTAGACCAAATATTTTTGTCTGTTTCGAGGGTTTTTAAAATCTGCCTTACCATTCCGGTTGAGGATGAGTAGTGAGAATACCTCCCACCATCACTACGAATTCTTTGCAACCATTCAGGTTAGTTTGAAGACATAAAAATGGAAAATTATTACTAATTTTAGTTTTTATTATTCATACTCACCTGAATGGTAAGGTAGACCCTCCTCCCGTCCCCGCTTGATTGTTTTATCTTCTCCCTACTTAGTATACTTCAGGCTATTTTTACTAGCAGTTTCATTTCCATATGGAAATGATTGACTTTTTGAAGCTGTATACCTAACAATAATAGGAGGAGTTTAAATAGCGGACTAGCCAATTGGCTGTGTGTAGAGCGGAATGGTCTATGGTGGGTTATTTGAGTGATTAGAGTAGGCAGATTTTTATTATTAGGACGATTTCATAGCAACCTATCAGTTTGCAACCATTCAGGTGAGTATGAATAATAAAAACTAAAATTAGTAATAATTTTCCATATTACATGTAGCTAAATATCGAATGACAATTGTCCTATTGTCAAACTATAACACTGGCATAATTCTTTAAATGTTACTCATTCTCTGACAGATAATTGTGGCTGTGACTGGAGAAAATGGGGCTTATGGGTTTTGCGACTAGTGTAGATCCTGATCGGCCTGTGCATCTGCAGTCTGATCATGATCTAAAGTGCTGTCAAGGCATGTTTTTGGTGAGAATGAATGCAATATATAGAGCAACAGCAGACGACAATATTTGTTTCGGGCATTCTAAGGGTTTTATGGGCTTTATTATTATGGTGTGTAGCTTTGTAAGGGTTAAACTTCATCTGTATATGGCCTTGCTGTAATATTATGTAAAATGCCAATCAATCACTCAATGAATTAATCCTAATAATTGAAAGCACAGTGTCTCAGATGATGTCTCAAATATGCAATGTGGTTTAATATTAATGTACATTAATACATGTAGTATATTTCTTCAACAAGCTACTGCAAGTTGCAATGTAAGACGTTCACTTTCTGGCAAGCAGTCCACTATTGTTTACCTGTCAAACAATGGGCCTTTATGACTTTATTAGTTGATGCTTAACCCTTAGCCGCTACTCACAACAATTGTCGTCTGTTGTTGCTTTTATATCTTGCCTTATTTCTCAATACAAACATGGTTTGACAGCACTTCAGAATCATTTCCAATGGAAATGATTCTGAAGTGCTGTCAAAGCATGTTGAAAATTATTCTTAAGTGCTGTCAAAGCATGTTTTTGATGATAAAAATGGAAAATAGAAAATAAACGGCAGACAACAAAAATATTAAGATAGCGGTCTAAGGGTTAAGTTAGGAAAACGAGTCACAGCATTTCAAGTGTTTACTCAGACTGAAGTACACTCCCTAATTTGGATGCTGAATTGACAAAAGGAGCGTACAGGTAACCTTTCAACCCTCAATAACTGGAATGGACTGCGACATGTTAATTTTCAGACGAAGGAAAATATCATTTGAAGGGACAGTCACCTGGGCATTTTAACCCTTTCAACCATCAATAACTGGAATGACTGTGATATGTTAATTTTCTGACCAATCCAATCATCACAAAATGATTTACAGGGTAATCCATTTAAATGTATATATAAAAAGAGGGTGTTTTTTTCTCTAAAAATCTGCAAATTACTTAAAAGTGCAAATCCTGATGGGACGGCTCGTCACAAGCAAAATACCATAAGCCCCATTTCTCTAGTCACAGCCACATATGACCTTGCTGTTGAATGGACGTAAAGCACCAATCAATCGGTCAATCCATTATCATATAGTAGACTGATCCGGGCATGAAAACGTGTTTTGACAACTGATCAGATGTAAAACCCCAATCAATCCATCAACCCATGACGCACATTGGGGCAGTCTGATCAGGATACAAAAATATGTTTTGACAGCTCATTGGAGACGATTCTCATGTGCTGCCAAAACATTGTATTTTCCTAAGAAAAAAATAATAATGAAAATCAGCGGATATCAATATTTTGTCGGTCAACTAAGCTGGGACAACACATGGTGTATACTGAGTTGAGTCAATACTGTGTGGCTCAGCTGTTGGTTTTATATGCGGCTGAGGCTGGAGAAATGGTGCTTATGGGGCTTATCCGCACAGTCTGATCAGGATCTGCAATGTTCGCAATTACATCAATGAAATGCCTGTCCTACTTCTGACTAGAATGTAGATCATTATCAGGCTGCAGGAGTGTGCTATTTTATCAGGAGCTACACTGGTCACAAATCCCATGAAGCCCATTTCTCCAGCCGGACCATTCATTATTGCCTGTACATAGCTATGGAACCATTGTCCTGCCATGTGCTTTATTTCTACCATATTCAATGGTTATTGTGTGAGGCTTCAATGGCTTAATCTGTATCTTTTGAAGGCTTACTTTAACCCTTTCAACACCACAGGCCTGTATAGTCGCATTGGCAAAAAGTGTGGATCCAGATGAGCTGGCTCGTGACGAGCCGTCTCATGAGGATCTGCACTTTTTGCAAGTAATTTTCATATTTTTAAGGAAAAAAACACCCCTTTTTCATAAATGGACTAGTCTGATAATCAGTTTGTGACGATTGGATTGGTACTGAAATTAACATATAACTAGAAAAAGTCGATGGAGCGCCATCGCAATAGACCCACTTTCCCCAAAAGTCCGAAAGGGGGAGGTAATCCATGATGGAGGGTCGGATCAAAAATCCGAATTCACTTTGCGCATCATAACGAAGCTACATATCAAATATCAGAAATGTAGGTAATAAGGTGAGAAAGTTTTTCGACTTACAATGAAAAATAGGGAAATTCTGAGTACGAAAGGGGGAGATAATCCATGATGGAGGGTCGGATCAAAAATCCGAATTCACTTTGCGCATGTGCACATGATAACGAAGCTACATACCAAATATCAGGCGCGTAGGTATGAAGGTGAAAAGTTTTTCGAGTTACAAGGAAAAAGTGGGAAATTCTGAGTCCAAAAGGGGGAGCTGATCCATGATGGAGGGTCGGATCAAAAATCCGAATTCACTTTGCGCATGTGCACATGATAACGAAGCTACATAGCAAATATCAGGCGCGTAGGTATGAAAGTGAAAAAGTTTTTCGAGTTACAATGTACAAGGAAAAAATGGGAAATTCTGAGTCCGAAAGGGGGAGATAATCGATGATGGAGGGTTGGATGAAAAATCCGAATTCACTTTGCGCATCTGCACATGATAACGAAGGTACATACCAAATATCAGGCGCGTAGGCATGAAGGTGAAAAAGTTTTTCGAGTTACAAGGAAAAAATGGGAAATTCTGAGTCCGAAAGGGGGAGATAATCGATGATGGAGGGTTGGATGAAAAATCCGAATTCACTTTGCGCATCTGCACATGATAACGAAGCTACATACCAAATATCAGGCGCGTAGGTATGAAGGTGAAAAAGTTTTTCAAGTTACAAGAAACGTGACGGACGTACGGACGGACGTGTGCCCGTACGGACGTCCTTACGTGACATCCCTTAGGTGGTTTTTACTATATAAAAGATCAAAGGAATGACCACCTAAGGAACAATAGGCTTAAGTGGTCAACGGAATAAATCTATTGTATTCTTTTGTCTTAGGCCACGCCTCTAACCACCTAAGACCCTGTACGTGTGCCCGGACATACGGATGGACGGACACTCGTGACGAAAACAATATACCCATTTTTTCCCAAAAAAGTGGGTATAAAAATCCATTCCAGTTACATGGTTTGACAGCACTTTAGAATAATTTTCAACATGGTTTGACAGCATTTTAGAATAATATTGGAAATGATTCTCAAGTGCTGTCAAACCATGTTGTTATTGAGAAATTAGGTAAGATATAAAAGCAACAGCAGACAACAATTGTTGTGAGTAGCGATCTAAGGGTTAAAATGATCTGATGATGGCCGAAGGCCATACTTCACAGGTGCATTGATATAGATCAGGGGAAGCCACCTATTGAAAGTGGGGGTTTCTTGCACCAAGTTCAAGGTCACCTGCACTATAAATATATATTTTTTTCTCACTTTGTGCATTTCCGCTTGGAAACCACCATGGGGGTTTTGTCCCTGTATGCATTTTTGCCCCGTGTGGGTTTTGTCGTACATTCGTGGTTTTGAGATCTATAAACCGAGCATTTCCTTTTCAGAAATTTAAAAACCGTTATTCAAGTGTGGTATCGAGTATATATGTTCTGGGCAGCGGCTGAGAAAACGGACTTGATACCATTTACATTTGTTGATCCTGATTGCACAGTCAGTTCGCATGGATGGGTTGTGGCCTAGACGTTAGGACACAGTGTCACTGGACTTGAATGTTACATTAGTGACTAAATACCGAGCAGTGTGGCCCCTGATCAGACTGCGCGGATGTGAAGTATGATCAGGAGCTAGGCTGGTTGTAAACATCATAAGGTACATTTTGTCAGCCGGGGGTCAATATGTAAAATACTAACTTAATATGCATATGTGGCTATGTCTGGAGAAATGGGGCTTATGGGTTTTGCGACCAGTGTAGATTCAGATCAACATGTGCATCCGCACAGTCTGATCAGGATCTGCACTGTTCGCCATGCCATCAATGAAACGGGTACATTTTCTTAGCCGGGGTCAATATGTACAATACTATAAATGACAGACGATAATAAGTTGCTGGAGGTCAATCGACGAGTCCAAATATGGGTAGACCAGGTGTGTTCTCATATCATAGCCTCATTTTCATGTATAATAACTACATGATAAAGTGCATGTGCATGCATGTCAATATAATCATGATAATAGTGTATCTTGGTGTGCTAAATACACATGTAGTGTGGCTCAGTGCTATCAAAGTGGGAGACCAGGTGTGTTCTCATATCATAGCCTCATTTTCGTGTATAATAACTACATGATATGCATGTGCATGCATGTCAATATAATCATGATAATAGTGTATCTTGAAGTGCTAAATACACATGTAGTGTGGCTCAGTGCTATCAAAGCGGGAGAATATCCATACGGTTTCAGAACTTGTGTTCATTTTATCTGGTCGAGAGTTCGAACCTCACAAAACGCATTACTTTTGTCGATATCATTCTGTTGTTTTTATGAATGCTTGCTGGAGAAGAGAATAAGTGAAACGGCGAGGGTTATCAATATTGCTGTATGACCTCAATGTCACATGATCCGCGAGAACATACTCCAGATTCTTCATGTACACACATATGAAATTTGCATTTAGTTATTAGTTTTCTTCAAAGTGAGACTAACGTTCTACATGTAATCTATCTCATGCTTAGTTAATGTAATTTGTAAGAGCAACACACATACAAAAGAAATATATAATAAAATATAAACAAATCAAAATATATGTGTATACATGTATGAACAACTAAGATTCAAACTCACTACCTACAGCATTGATATCCGTCACTCTAACCCCTCGACTACATAAGACTTGATGACAAATCTCAAAATCAAGCACGGGTATATTTACCTGTCTCACCTATTCTGTGTTTTGTTTATGACCGGTTTGTTTGTAAACAAGTAGCAAGTTATCGTCTGCGGACTATAACTTAATATGCACATCAGTTTGAAGACATCTCTGAATACAGGACCATCAGTTTATATAATTCACAGATAATATGCTAGAAAGTTTTGCTGAATAAGGTTAGTAAAAACTACTACGGCTTATATGATTGTTTAAACTTTGGTTTTGAATGAATGGATCTGAAAGGTAGATGGTATAAGCCTGAACAAGACACAGCTTTGCGTGAGTGTTAATTAAGGGTGGGAATTGGCACGATGACCTTCCATACCCGGAGCCGGGATCAACTGATCCTGAGAATAGTGCTGCAGTAGCCATTGCTTGTCGTAAAAGGCGACTAAACTGGCTTAACGATTGCGTTCATACTTTCCGGAACCCACTATACCGGATTTGGCCCTCATGTACATTTTTGGCTTTCTTGTATGTGAGAGTTGAGTCGGGCTATGCCCCATATATAAAAGTAAGATTAGCGCTAATCCTATTACTTTTAGGGGATGGGATAAATGATGCTGGTGTGGCGAGGGCCTGGCACCAGATCAGGTTGTTCTAATTTCAGGACTGAATATATATTTTGATTGTAAATATTGAGTTCTGAAGTTGGGATTTACCCCCCTTGGACAGGTGGATACGGGACACGACCCCGTTGACCCGTCTGCGTGTAGACTCCCTGAGGCTTGTACCTCTATGTCAGAAAAGCGGACGTTAAACCCTATTCACTCACTCACTCACTCCATACCCGGACATATAAGTCCAAAAAGGCCAAATTTTGAAGTGTTTTATGTGATATACAAATGTACATGTATGTGAATGCAGGGCGGACAGATATGTATAAATGTGTGCCAAAATACGGTCCTGTTATTCCGCGCAGTGTCCCGGTGCATGGGAGGCGCAGTGTCCCGGTGCATGGGAGGCGGTAACTGGGTAAAACCTGGCACCAGTGATGCAGAGCAAAACGCCCAGGTAGAACCAATCCACCCCTGTCCATTGGTTGAAGTAACGGACCGAGGTCTATAAATACATTAAATATACATAAAAGCATCAATATAAAATGAAAAAAAAAAATAAGCTAAACAATGTAAAAACAATTTGTTTAGCTTATATTTAATGTATTTATAGATCTCCGTCCGTTACTTCAACCTGCGGTCCAACCCCTGCTAATCCTAAGGTCAATGTGACATACTTGGACTCTTTACAAAACTTAACATAATAGAAAATTCTTAATATTTTATGCATGCATTCCTCTAAGGCTCTACTATCATGCTGTGACAAATCCCCGCTGATCTCGAGGTCAAAGTCACATACTTAGTCTCTTTATAAAACTTAACATCAGAAAAATCGGTTATAACTTCTAGTCTACATGTATTTCCTTGCTCGGATCTGCTTAACATTTCACACACGCATTGCTCCACTGGACCTCTACCACCATGTGTCAAATTCACGTTCATGCCACCCCCGCTAAGCCCAGAGTCGAGGCCACAAGTGCACACACACTTGGATTTTTTTTTTACATATTTAGGGGAACCTAAGCCTCGCTTACTGACCTAGTTTTTGTCGAGCCCGCTTGCGGAAAGTGAGACATAGTGATGACAATGACGTCCGGGTGTCTGTGCGTGCGTCTTGCCGTACGTCCGTCCGTCCGAAATATGCGTTAAAGTTTTTAAAAATACCATCGAATGCCTTGGCGGGCTCGACATGCGGGCCGCAGCCATCTGATTTTTTTGTCGTCGTCCGCGTCGTCCGCTTTTTTTGTAAGGCAAATGCGTTAAAGTTATTGTTTTTTCACAATATCTCTTTAACCCCTTGCCAGACTTTGATAATATTTCACATCAATGTTTGTCTAGGGATGATGTTTCATTACACACACCCCCACATCCAAATTATCAAAGTCAAGGTCATTTATTTACTTGTAATGTTCACGGTCAAATGCCTCGGCAGGCGCGATACCGCTTCCGTGGCGGAATTCTTGTTATTATCAAACAAATAACTAGCGTTAGTAACGCTAGTTTTGCTAAATATAGAATTCATATTTCCCTCTGATGTGCTCACACTTAGCAGGGCCGTAGCCACGTTGAGGCGAACCGAGGCAGTTGCCTCGGTAGAAATTTTGCCGATTTTTTAGCCAGGTTGTTTTTTAGCCCTGCATTCAAGATCCATTATTCTAAAGTGCTTTGAAAGCATGTTTTTGATGATAAAAATGGAAAATAGAAAATAAACAGCAGACGACAACAAAATTAAGATAGCGGTCTAAGGATAATATATAAATTATTAATTCCATGATAATGTAGAAATGGAAATTTATTTATTTAATTGAAGTTTTATTATGTTGCCATTTAGCTGAATGTGATTGCCATGAAAAATGGTAGCCTCTGCTCAGGCTGATATTGGCCGGTTGTCGAGCCGCCAGCTAGTTAAATACATAGAGGATATTCATATTTTTACAACGAATATGACATATATATGTTCATCGAGTGGTGTGAAATGTCCATATTTCACGAGTGCCTAACGGCACTCGTGAAATATGGTCATTTCACACCAGGAGATGAACATATATGTCATATTGGTTGCAAAAATATGAATATTCTATTTATTATATACCGCTCCATGGAAAAGTGAACACATTTTTTTTCGGCCGGATATTTGGAAAAAAATATTTTAAAATTTAAAAAAAGTGTTTTTTTAAATAATGATTGAAAATTGTGTGAAACCCAAAAAAAGTGAACAATTTTTTTTCGGCCGGATATTTGGAAAAAAATACAGAATATGAATAATTATATAGATAGCGGAAGTAGTCGTATTCTCACCGGAAGTTGTTTATTTCATCGATGAGAACATAATTATGACTTATATTTACATCGTATAACTATAGGGTTAACTGTATTGTAATTTTGAGATTTGCGGCGTATATCAGAAAATGATAGGTCGGAAAATCTGTTTAATGGCGACGCGCCAGCGGAGCCATTAAACAGATTTTCCGACCTATCATTTTCTGATATACGCCGCAAATCTCAAAATTACAATGCGGTTAACCTATTTCTAATGCACAAATTGAACATTTTGCAAATTTTTGCCGATTCTACTTGTGAAAGTCGTACCGAGTGCAAGGTGTTTGCGCATGGCATACCGGACGAATCACACAAATAATGTTCCGCCAAGCAAAAAATAGTTCCAATTGAATTATACAATGTTTGAACGAATGTGTATAAAGTTATGTTCATGCTTTCAAAATATTTCAATAATAAACTCAATAAACACATCGTCAGAATTATAATTGCTACATATAATATTTTAAGATTTAATTTTTAACTTTCACTCTGGTGCGATCTCTCGATCTCTTAGCAACAATCACAATGTCGATGGCCGCAGCCTGTAAAACTCTCGGACTTTGTCAATTTGTGATGACTTGTCTAATCATTCGATCGTCACATACTACCACTTGAGCTGCAACATTACACAATTTATGTGTGTGTGAACGATCTTTCTAACGCACAAATGACGTAATGCACTAATGAGTAATGACGTAACCAAATCGTCTATGTCAGATTCGGTCAGTGTTGGAAATCGCCCGCCCTCAAATTCCATTTTCGGCGGTGGCGACGGCTCCTTTTCGATTTCTAATAATGCCGTAGTCAGAAACTCGTCATCTTCGTCCGTCTTTCTTCCATTTACAGTCTTACTTGTGAGCTAACGTTAAAATTTCCGAAAATCAGTTTTTCGATCGATGACATATTCGCGTCTCCAAAGTAAACAAATTTGGTGTAGGAATATATTCATCGCGCGTGGGTAAAGTGCCCCAGGGTATATATTGTAAACACTTTGCGACCGTTCATCAACAATAATATACCTGTAATGTGTGGCCTTTAGCCAATCAGATTGCGTGATATTTATAGAGTGCATTAGAATATGTATTTCATGGGTAGATATATAATAAGTGGCCGGCCCTGTCCAAAGGTGTGACATTATTTTTTATCTCTGTAGTAAGACCTAAATTATCACATTTATTTTCCGAGTTCTCATTAGCATTATCCAAAATCCTAATGATATTTCCAAAGTGAGATAGGTTAGCAAGGTCAGTGTAAGTTACCTACCTGTTTAGGTGTATGTACGTACACGTTTCCACTAATACAGCACGTCTCCAGGTGCCGCTATTTGTGACTGTGACTGCAGAATGTTATGGTATTCATGGCCAGTGTACATGTAGCCCCTGATCAAATCACACATTCATGTAGCCTGACGATGATTTACATTGCCTTTTAGAAGCAAGACAGGTGTTTTATTGATATAATGGCGAACAGTGCAGATCCAGATCAGACTGTGCGGATGCACAGTCTGATCTGGATCTACACTGGTCACAAAACCCATAAGTCCCATTTCTCCAGTCACAGCCACATTTAACCATATCTGTTACTGGTACATTAAACCCTTTCACTTTTCCATGTGGGAGATATATCTTACTCACACCAGATTTGTATCGAGAGAAACATAACATTGACGTATGAATTTGAACTTTATCACATACCGTACAATGGGCATAGATTGGCTGTGGAATTTATAGCTATAACTGTTTCAATGTTGACTTAACTCCTGATACTAAGGCTCCTCTTGATAAGCAGAATGTATAGCACTTAATCTTGTAATCATTTTTGTTTTATACCTATACAAAACATACCAATTATTTGTGCTTTATAGAATCGTTTCATTGTCGTGATAACGGATTATTTTTATCATTTTTATGCACCCGGTCTCGATAGAATACACACAGCAACCCGCGAAGCTACTGCAGTCGAAAATTCATATTTTAACAAATAAATCAACATTTTAGCCATAATTTTCTCTCACTTGGAAGTGATAACCAGCATTTAATTGATTAAACTGCATTATTTATTCGCTTTGAATTTTCATATGCAGGGAAATCCCCACAATTTAATTACACACTAGAAAAGTTTAATCACCTATAGCTTTAATTAAACTTTCATGTTAACACATACTTTATCAGCTATATGATATAAATTCAAATAACATATGCTACTATTGAAATTAACTTTGACTTTCATATTAGTATGGAAAGTACACATTTGCTTTCTCAACATGGCCAGGCCTTTTCTAAGTATGTTTGAGTGCTTGCCATTAAGATATCAAATGTTGTTTAGTGGCTCAAATGAACTATCTTGACATATTGAAGGAACACATGCATAGTACGAACAAATTTACTGTGTTCCTTGTTAGTTGTTAACCCTTTCAATGCTGAATTAGATTTTGTCGTCTGCTGTTTATGGTTTATTTGCCATTATACTCATGAAAAACATGCTTTAACAGTACTTTAGAATCATTCCATGATTCTAAAGTGCTGTCAAACCATGTTTTTACTGAGAAAGAATAGAAAATATGAAACAACAGCAGACAACATTTTCGGTTCCCGCCTTTTAAGGGTTGAGTTCTTGTCTGTCGTTATTATCATAGATTAGCATATTAAATATGGTAATTCAATATTCGTGTTGTGTCAAATATTTCAGGACTTGACTTACCTGTCGTGCCTCCATACCTTAATTTTAAAGGTACATCCCCACGCAGTAGGCACAAAATATACTTTATATCAGAGACAATTCATCCGAGACATTTTCTGGCAAAATAAACATTCATTCACCATTAACCCACGTATTGATTGACACTATAATACATTTTATATCAGAAATAAATGTGCACACTGATATCAGGGGCGATAACTGTGTTTCCTTAAAATGTTAACGGACATTACTATCTATTATCTGTATTTATTTTTTGATGTGCAATACTCATACTTTATAATCTGTCCTAAATATTATTTTTTCAGGTGACGCATTTAATTAGTATAAATAATTAAAAATATCATGCCTCATTTGTATATGAAAATAGCGTGATACCACCGCGCGTCACTATCAGTAAAATAAATATTACTAAATTATTATAACCCTTTCAACACTACATACCTTTATAGTGGTATTAGCAAACATTGTAGATCCAGATGAACCAGCTCATGTACCTTGAACCCTTTCAACACTACATACCTTTATAGTGGTATTAGCAAACATTGTAGATCCAGATGAACCAGCTCATGTACCTTGAACCCTTTCAACACTACATACCTTTATACTGGTATTAGCAAACATTGTAGATCCAGATGAACCAGCTCATGTACCTTGAACCCTTTCAACACTACATACCTTTATAGTGGTATTAGCAAACATTGTAGATCCAGATGAACCAGCTCATGACGAGCCGTCTCACCAGGATCTGCACTTTTGCAAGTAATTTTCATATGTTTGAGAACAAAACGCCCCCTTCTTATAAATGGACTTGTCTGAAAATCATTTTGTGACAGTTGGATTGTTTGCAGAATTAACATATCAAAGTCCATTCCAGTTACTTAGGGGTGAAAGGGTTAATAACCCACCTCTGCAATTACCTCTCTTATCACATCGTCGTATATTTGGCTGATTCAGAATATATTAATTCATTGACTGTTTTCCATTAAAAGTTCCCCAGTGAAGGCTCAAACAATCACCATTGAATAGCGGTACAAATAAAGCACAACTGGAGCATGGCTATGTGTGCATGGGGGACAATGGTTCCATAACTATGTACAGGCAATAGTGCACGGTAGAGCTGCATCAAATGTGGCTGTGACTGGAGAAATGGGGCTTATGGGATTCGTGACCAATGTAGCTCCAGATCAAATAGCTCGCCCATGTAGCCTGATAAAGGATCTATATTGCTTGTTAGAAGCATGACAGGCGTTTCATTGATGGAATGACGAACAGTGCAGATCCTGATCAGACTGTGCGGATGCACAGGCTGATCTGGATCTACACTGGTCGCAAAATCCATACCCCCATTTCTTCCATCACAGCCACGTATACTGCTGACAATGATTCTGAAAATCATCTGTATTTTCTGCAAATGACGTTAGTTCTTGCGGAATTAAATTCTTGAAACTTTATATGCTTATTTGTCATCATCCATATTTTCACAATGCAACCCCTGTGCTCAAGGTCAAATGACATAGAAATTTGCGTGAATTTTTTTTTATTTTGCTTTAAGGTTTTTGTGGGCATAGTCATCCATCAGTTAATGAATTCTTATTAAGGCCCCGCCGAGATTCGGTAGTGCCATATAAGCTTCGCCCTGTCCGTCCGTCCATTTATTTATTTTTTTAAGTTTTTGTAATAGTTTCACAAATCACCTATAGGGCCCTAAGTGCATCGACAGACCACATTTTCTAGTTTTGAAATGTTTTAGGTGCATTACGAACGTATTTGTCTATTAATAATGTTTACATGAAATATATTCAAAAACTGCGGTTTGCAAAATTTTCTACAATATTATGCCGTACATGGTTAAGTGCACTTCTAGCATTGTTTACTTTATAATATCCGTACAATTCACATCAGATATTATGCAGGGGCATAAATGTCCTTTGTTTGTTTATTGATGTTCATATAAGAGAACAAGGGCAGGTAAAAATCTTCGACAAGGCATTACCAACCTTAGTATTAATGCTGGATTACACCACCGGCTCATCGTATCCCATTAACCCTTTCACCCCTAAGTCACTGGAATGGATTTTGATATGTTAATTTTGCAGCCAATCCAACCGTCACAACATGATTTTCAGACTAGTCCATTTATGAAAAAGGGGTATTAAATAATTAATTCCTTTAAAGAAGTGCAGATCCTGATGAGACGGCTCGTTTTGAGCCGGTTCATCTGGATATGTACTGTTTGCATAAACCGCTATAGCAGGCTTTCGGGTTCAAAGGTTAACAACATTTTATAAACAGTTTATCAGAAATAGTTTGTTGAAACTAGTTAGTAGTTTTTTGTTAAAAGTTGGTGACTGCATAATAAAATACAGCCAGTGTCTCAACTCAATTGGATATTGTCACTCCATCATTTCTGAAGCAATTGGGTATTTCAAAATATTAATTGGGTAAAATAAAATCACACTACTGTTTACACATCAGCAGACTGCAATTATTGAATAGTTTGCTTCTAATTGAAAACATGTCTTGGCATTTCATTAGAATTGTCTCCTTGGAGACAATTCTAATGAAATACCAAGATGTGTTTTCATGGAAAAATATGCTATATTTGTGGTCTGTTTATTGTTCTCTGCAGCATAATAAAGATACCACAAATTTTTCATTGCTTTTTGATAATCACTACTTCTGATTTCAATTGGGTTTTTGGCAATTTGAATGAGGTATTTAAGCACATATGCACCTTATCTGGAGCACTAGCTTGTGTAGATGTGGTGCACAAGCTGAAGGTCATGCAAATATATTTAATGTGTTGCTTCCTGCTGTATCAGAAGCAATAAAGCAATCTGTATATTAGTAAACCAGAAAGAAATACTAGATGCAAGTCGATGGCACAACAATTGCAATATATCCACTTGCACATCTACGGGCCGTTTCACTAAACTTTGTACGACTAAGATGTTTCGTAGGTGCAAATTTAGGATCATCTTGAAATTTCAATTGAAGGATTTACAATTTTTGTCGCGCCCGCTTGCGGACAGCGCATTATAGTCGGCACTTTGGCATACGTACGTCGTACGTGTACGTACGTGTGTCCGGTTAAAGTTTTTGGTTAAGTTGTTTGGTTAAGTTTTTTGGTTAAAGTTTTTGGGTTAAAGTTTTTGGTTGAGTTCTCTGCAACTGCTTTGCCCATTACCTTGAAACTTCACATGGGTGTTTATCATCATCTGTATTTTCATTCTACCCCACTCCCGTGCGGCCCCTGTGCCCAATGTCAAGGTCAAATTACTTTGAAGTTTTTGGTTAAGTTTTTTGGTTAAAGTTTTTGGTTAAGTTGTTTGGTTAAGTTTTTTGGTTTTTTGGTTAAACTTTTTGGTTAAGTTGTTTGGTTAAGTTTTTTGGTTAAGTTTTTGGTTAAGTTTTTTGGGTAAGTTTTTGTTTTGGTTAAGTTTTTCGTTATACTATATCTCTGCAACTGCTTTGCCCATTACCTTGAAACTTCACATGGGTGTTTATCATCATGTATATTTTCATTCTACCTACCTCCCGTGCGGCCCCTGTGCCCAATGTCAAGGTCAAATTACTTTGAAGTTTTTGGTTAAGTTTTTTTGGTTAAAGTTTTTTGGTTAAATGTTTTTCGTTATACAATATCTCTGCAACTGCTTTGCCCAATACCTTGAAACTTCACATGGGTGTTTATCATCATCTATATTTTCATTCTACCCCCCTCCCGTGCGGCCCCTGTGCCCAATGTCAAAGTCAAATTACTTTGAAGTTTTTGGTTTAAGTTTTTTTCGCGCCCGCTTGCATATTTCGCGCCCGCTTGCGGAAAGCGCGATATAGTCGGCACTTTGGCGTACGTACGTACGTACGTGTGTCCGGTTTTTCTTTTTGGTTAAGTTTTTTGGTTAAAGTTTTTCGTTATACTATATCTTTTTTTTTAGTGTCCATGCCTCGCCACAAGGCGCGACATGCAGGCCGCGGCCATCTACAGTGGCGGATCCAGGATTTCACCAATGGGGGGGCCCACATGGAACTTGAACGAGGTATGCTCGTTCGTCGACGGAGCGGTGCGAGGGAGTTGGCTAGCGGGGTCCGGGGGCATGCTCCCCTGTAAAATTTTTTGAATTGAGGAAGCCCTTTCCTGCATTCTACGCTCAATATTTCGTAAAAAAAAATTAAAAAAATTAAAAAATCAAAAAAAAACAATCAGGATTTCTGAAGGGGATGGGGGGGGGGGGGGGGGGCGGGGGGGGGGGGGGGGGGGGCCCGGGCCCCCCCCCTGAATCCGCCACTGATCTAGTACTTCTTACCAGGGCAAAATTGTGAAAATTTCTAAGTCCAAAATGGGGAGATAATTCATAACCCTGGGGTCAGATAAAATAAGTGCTATTCACTTGGCACATCTATACACCATGAGGAAGCCACATACCAAATATGAAGTTTCCAACTATTACAATTCCTGCATTTCCTAGCTAGTCTAGCCTGATAAACTTGATATCAAAGTAACACTGTATTTGGTGAATGCACAGTTACCTGATAAATGTCCATCTCTGTACAGTTTGTGTGTGTGTACCTGATAAATGCTCATCTCTGTACAGTTTGCCTGTGTGTACCTGATAAATGCCCATCTCTACAGTTTGCCTGTGTGTACCTGATAAATGCTCATCTCTGTACAGTTTGCCTGTGTGTACCTGATAAATGCCCATCTCTACAGTTTGCCTGTGTGTAGCTGATAAATGCCCATCTCCCATCTCTACCGTTTGCCTGTGTGTACCTGATAAATGCCCATCTCTGTACAGTTTGCCTGTGTGTACCTGATAAATGCCCATCTTTGTACAGTTTGCCTGTGTGTACCTGATAAATTCCCGTCTCTGTACAGTTTTCCTGTGTGTAGCTGATAAATGCCCACCTCTGTACAATTTACCTGTGTGTACCTGATAAATGCCCATCTGTGTACAGTTTGCATTGTACCTGATAAATACCCATCTCTGTCCAGTTTGCCTGTGTGTACCTGATAAATGCCCATCTGTGTACAGTTTGCCTATGTGTACCTGATAAATGCCCATCTCTGTACAGTTTGCCTGTGTGTACCTGATAAATGCCCATCTCTCTACAGTTTGCCTATGTGTACCTGATAAATGCCCATCTCTGTACAGTTTGCCTGTGTGTACCTGATAAATGCCCATCTCTACAGTTTGCCTGTGTGTACCTGATAAATGCCCATCTCTGTACAGTTTGCCTGTGTGTACCTGATAAATGCCCGTCTCTGTACAGTTTGCCTGTGTGTACCTGATAAATGCCCATCTCTGTACAGTTTGCCTGTGTGTACCTGATAAATGCCCATCTCTGTACAGTTTGCCTGTGTGTACCTGCCGGTTGAAGGCCGGGATGAGGAGATAGAGCGACTCAACAGTATGCTGGACGGAGGAAGACCTTCCGATTTGGTGGCCCTCGAGGCCCGCAATAGGGCGAACAAGCGGATGATCTCCCATCTTAATATACAGGTATGTAATTGAATTTCAATCTCAATTCTGTATTTGTTCTAATAGTTGCCCACTCTATTAGTAGTCCCCCCCCCCTATATCTATGCCCCTGCCACCGAATGGTGAGGAGGGCATATAGTGTTACCGGCGTCCATACGTCCGTACATGCGTACGTCCGTCCCGAAACCTTGACGCTCGGGTAAATGGCTTATAATTTATGTTTCCTTGGTCGGATCTGCTTCACATTTCACACACGCGTTGCTCCAATGGTCCTCTACCGTCCTCGGTTCTTTTGCTGCCAGCGGGAGCATTTGTGTGCCGACAGGCCACATTTCTAGTTTCAAATTATTATGCCCCCGCCACCGAATGGTGAGGGGGGCATTTAGTGTTACCGACGTCTGTACGTCCCGTATGTCCGTCCGTCCACGTTCGTCCCGACCCTGCTAAACCCAGACAGGGTCAAGGCCACATACTTGGTGCGTTCAAAACCTTAATGCTCAGGTAAATGTCTTATAATGTCTCTTTCTTTGATTGGATCTGCTTGATATTTTACACACACATTGCTTTATGGTCCTCTACTGCCCTGTGACAAATCCACGATCGTGCCTCCCCCGCTAAGCCCAGGGTCAAGGTTACAATCTTGGTGCATTCGAAACCTTAACGCTCGTGTAAATGTCTTATAATTTCTGTTTCCTTGCACTCATCTGCTTGATATTTCACACAGTCATTGCTTTAATGGTCCTCTACCGCCTTGTGACAAATCCTCGCTCCTGCTAAGCCCAGGGTCAAGGTAAAATAATTGGTGCATTTGAAACCTGAATGCTCGGGTAAATGTCTTATAATGTCTGTTTCCTTGATTGGATCTGCTTTATATTTCACACACGCATTGCTTCCATGGTCATCTATTGCTTTACGACCATCCTGTCCCTGTTAATTCCAGGGTCATGGTCACATACATGTACTTGGTGCATTCGAAGAAACTCTGGTAAGTGTCTTATTATGCCCCCGCCACCGAATGGTGAGGGGGGCATATAGTGTTACCAGCGTCCGTACGTACGTACGTACGTACGTACGTAAGGGACGTATGTCCCGAAACCTTAACGATCGGGTAAATGGCTTATAATTTCTGTTTCCTTGCTCGGATCTGCTTCACATTTCACACACACATTGCTCCAATGGTCCTCTGCCACCCTGTGACAAATCCACATTCATCCCTCCCCCGCTAAGCCCAGGGTCCAGGTCACAGACTTGGTGCGTTCGAAACCTTAACACTCTGGTAAATGGCTTATAATTTCTGTTTCCTTGCTCGGATCTGCTTCACATTTCACACGCGCATTGCTCCAATGGTCCTCTGCCACCCTGTGACAAATCAACATTCGTCCCACCCCCGCTAACCCCAGGGTGAAGGTCACATACTTGGTGCGTTCAAAACCTTAACGCTCGGTTAAATGGCTTATAATTTCTCTTTCTTTGCTTGGATCTAGTGCTTCACATTTCACACACACAGTGCTCCAATGGTCCTCTACCATCCTGTGACAAATTCACATTCATCCCGCCCCCGCTGAGCCCTGGGTCAAGGTCACAGACTTGGTGCATTTGAAACCTTAACGCTCGGGTAAATGGCTTGTAATTTCTGTGTCCTTGCTCGGATCTGCTTCACATTTCACACATGCATTGCTCCAATGCTCCTCTACCGCCCTGTGACAAATCCACATTTGTCCCGCCCCCGCTAAGCCCAGGGTCAAGCTCACAGACTTGGTGCGTTTGAAACCTTAACGCTCGGGTAAATGGCTTGTAATATCTGTTTCCTTGCTCGGATCTGCTTCACATTTCACACACGCATTGCTCCAATGCTCCTCTACCGCCCTGTGACAAATCAACAATCAAATATGCCTCGTTTTCTTTGGCTGCCAGCAGGGGCATTCGTGTGCCGACTGGCCACATTTCTAGTAATGTCTGTTTCCTTGCATGGATTTCTTGATATTTCACACACCCATTGCTCTGATGGACTGCTTTTATGCTGTGACAAATCCATGCTTTTCTGGCCCTCTATGTGTTTTCAAATGTGCCTCGTTTTCTTTGGCTGCCAGAGGGGGCATTTGTGTGGCGACAGGCCACATTTCTAGTTTTATTTTCACATAGTAAAGTCTTATCAAAATTCAAATTTCTGTATTTTTATGCAATTTCCATGCCAGTACTAATTCAGAAAAATGTATACGTAACAGTACTCCTGGTCTAATTCCCTATCTGGGACCTCTGTAATGTACATGTAATGTGTTAAATGTTTCATCCCTACATATCTCTATAGCCGGGTGTTTGCAAACAGTGTAGATCCAGATGAGCTGGCTCGTAACGATAAGTAATTATCATAACAGAAAAAAACACTTTATTAATGGACTGGTCTGAAAATCATTTTGTGATGATTTGATTAGTCGGAAATTAACATCAAAATCAGTTGCAGTTACATGTACATGTATTTAGACTTGAAATGGTTAACTTATGTTAGAGATCCATCTTATGTGGTGTTGCAAACAGTAGCTCCAGATGAGCTGGCTTGTAATGAGCTGTCTCATCAGGATCTGCACTGTTTGCAATGATGATGATTGGATTGCTCCATTCCAGGCGTCCATTTCACTAAACTTTGCACAACTAAAATGTTCGTAAGTGAAAATTTAGGATCGTCTGGAAATTTCAATTGATAGATTTACATTTATTGAGCATCTGCAGCCTATGGTCAATAAATGTAAATCCAATAACTATTTAAAAGAAAACATTTTTTATGTGAAATGTACATGTATATCATAATTTTGCACTTATGAACATTTTAGTTGTACAAAGTTTTTAGTGTGTATTTCAGGGTGTTGAAATACGTTAACTTCGTTACAGATTGACTTTATGTAACAAAAGACTCAGAAGCTGGAGGGGAAGTATGGAGATGCCATCAGTAACAAGGACCAATCAGAGCTCGCCGTTTCTAAACTCAAGTCGCGCAATAATGACCTCAAGTTGGAGCTGCATGATGTCGACAGAATCGCGAACGTTTGGAAATGGACAAGAATTTCATTGTGACAACAGCTGATAAGGAGACGTTGGAAGCCAAGGTTTGTAGACAATTATAGTTTACAGAAATGTATAGTATCATGTATGGTCTGTGGCAATTCAGTTTGCATGTTAGAAACATTAAATAGTATGATCATAACCATTTGAACTGTCACATTTGTTTGTGTAGAAATAAGAAAAGTTTGCAATGCAATTCAAACATGTATGCCATAGTTAAGTCAGTTTCTAGAAAAAAATTCATATTCCTTTCATGTAATCGTTTGCTGAATTAATGCTGAATTAAATTTGTCGTCTACTGTTCCTTCTTAATTTTCTATTTTTCTCTTCAAGAACATCGTTTGAATCATTAGCAGTGGAAATGATTCTAAAGTGCTGTTAGATAATGTTTTTATTGAGAATGAAGACGAAATGTAAAACAGCAGCACACGGCAATTTACGTCTCCTGCATTCTAAGGGTTAAGCTGGAACCATCTGTGGTGAGTGCTTTCTTCAAAACCATGAACTATGGAGGTATGCAGTGTTGTGCGCACGTCACACTTTTGGCCCCTTTCCCAGTATAAGTGCAATGATCTTTTGTATATTTAAAGAGACATTTCCAGTTTGAGGTGGGAAAATATCCTCTGGTGGTGCAGCAGCATTAGATACAACACTGGATATGGTAGGCCATAAAAAAAGTACTTTGGTTTTCAGATGTCTCCGCGTCAGAACAATCCCTACGCGTCAGAGTATGTTATCATCATGCAGAAATAAAATCGTTCTATAAATTCACTACAAGATCTATCAAAAACACTGCCATGCAAAACTATGTTATATCCAATGCTGTGTGATGACAATCTGGTGATTGTTCACGTGTAAAGAGGTTATAGTAACTTTATACAACATACATGTATCTGGTGACTTGAACAAAAATCAGAGACCAAGAATAAAATGTATTTAAAAAATCCGCCCTCCCGTGCACATTCCGCAAACGACATGCCTGAAAACCCAAGTACCGTAATTACCCTAAATATTCGGACACTAATATGTGAGCAAACAGTGTAGACCCAGACCAGCCTGCTCCTGAAGGAGCAGTCTGATCAGGGTCTGCACTATTTGCCATTTTCACAGAATGCTTCGGAGGCCTCATTGGACAACATAATCAACTTGATAAATGTTTACGACACTTATAACAATTGGTTTTGGTGTCCGAATATTTAGGGTAATTATGGTACTTGTTTTATGGCCTTATATAAACAACAACAACAAGTACTGAAACTCCCAGAAGCCCTCCGATTCAAAGTACATATTATTTTATTTTGTCCGTGTTATGTAACAGATTTTGATGAAATATGGCGCATTGAACGTGTCTTGTTTAGCTGCATTTGGTGGTCTCTACTTTGCCCAAATCTTTCTTTTTGCAGCATTTGGTCGGTACTACACAAATCACTCTTTCATGCAGAAATACTTCGCAAAAACGACATAAGAATGTACCGAACTCCCGGGACCACCAAATGCAGCTCATGAAGACGCGTTTGCTGCGCCATATTTCATCAAAATCCGTTGCATATTAAGGAAAATATCAAATGATACTTATTTTGGAGTGGGCGAGCTTTCAACACTTTCAGACATTGTTGTTGTTGTTGTAACCACGTGATCAGGCACCTTGTTTAAGAAATCTTTGTTGTTATGCAGGGGGAGCTGGAGAAATCTGAACACGAGCTGGAGGATCTGGATATGGAGATAGCCCAGTGTAAAGCAGTGAGTAGCCTTGCCCGTCTGTAGAAGGGGGAACATCTTATTACCGTAATAACCCTAAATATTCGCACACACTTTATTCTGGGAAACACATTTTAAATACATGATTTTCACAGCAATAATGTCCAAATACTTAAGGTTCATGGTATGGTTGTACTGGTTTATCACAATAGCAATGTATTTGGATACAATTTGTTTTGAGAAACCCATATTTTATAGGTGTTTCCCAAAACAAATGGTATCCAAATATTTATGGTTAATACAGTCTTTCCCAGCCGAAATTAACACTCATCAAGGTGACTGGGCGAGTGAAATTCACACCCTGTAATCATTCCATTGTGATAGCAGAATGAAGTAGCTAGGTTAAATATATCGTCTCGTAACCTTAATTTAGTGGGTGGCAGGTGGGAGCATGTGATGGGTGATTTAACGATCGGGGTTCATCCTTACTGGAATTCCGACTGGAGACGTGGTTTGGCCCTCACATACGTCTTTGGCATTTTGTATAATGTGACAGCTGAATCTGGTTATACCCCTTATGTGAGTATTACGATTATTGTAATCCTATTTTAGGGGAAGGGGCCAAGTGACTTTGGTGTGGTATGGACCTGGCACCAGGTCAGGTTATTCTGATTTCAGGAGGGCTGAATATATTTTTCTAGATGTAAATATTCCGTTCTGATTTTGGGATTTTCCCCCCAATGCAGCAGGTTCAAATGGGATCGAACCCGTTTGCCCGGCCTTACATGACCTTAGCTGTTGATAGGCCGTTAAACACTAATAAATAAAACAAACAAACCTCCTTAATTTAAATCACACCTTTAGACTGCGTTGCAACTACATGTAATAGTAATTCAGAAAAGAAAACGGGACACCGGCCATTGGCCTGACACATTTTCTGGGCTTGTGTGCCTGGGTATTGAAGGTTCTTTGAGCCAATTCCCACTCTTAAATATAAGATAACTAACTCGACTCATTTCAGGAGAACGTATTATACAATAAGGACTGCTCGGAGCTGAACACTCAACTGACAACGAAGATGAGCGATCTAATGCGGCTGGAGGAGTTACACGATCGCGTTGCCGAGGACAAGAAACGACTCGGTCACAGGGTCAATAAACTCATGGCCAACAGTGAGTCTAGCCTCATCACATTCAATAAACGCTGGCAACCGGTGAGTCTAGCCTCAGTCACAGGGTCAATAAACTCATGGCCAACAGTGAGTGTAGCCACAGTCACAGGGTCAATAAACTCATGGTCAACAGTGAGTGCTAGCCTCAGTCACTCATACTCATGGCAACGGTGAGTCTAGCCTCGACAGGTCAATACACTCATGGTCCACAGTCATAAACTCGTGGCCAACGTGAGTTCTAGCCTCAGTCACAGGTTCAATACACTCATGGCCAACGGTTGAGTCTAGCCTCAGTCACAGGTCAATAAACTCATGGCCACGGTGAGTCTAGCCTCAGTCAGGTTCAATAAACAGTGGCCAACGGTGAGTCAGCCTCATCACAGGTTCAATAAACCTGGCCAACTGATCAAGAGCCTCAGGTGGCAACGTCAGCCAGTCACATCAATAAACAACGTGAAGTAGTCGAGCTCAGTCACAGGGTTCAATAAACTCATGGCCAACGGTGAGATCTAGCCTCAGTCACAGGGTTCAATAAACTCGTGCCTCACGGTGGAGGTCTAGCCTCATGGAGTCACAGGTTCAAATACATGGCCAACAATGAGTCAAGCCTCAGTCACAGGGTCAATACACTCATGGCCAACGTTGAGTCTAGCCTCAGTCACAGGGTCAATAAACTCGTGGCCAACGGTGAGTCGAGCCTCAGTCACAGGGTCAATAAACTCATGGCCAATGGTGAGTCGACCCTCAGTCACAGGGTCAATACACTCAAGGCCAACGGTGAGTCGAGCCTCAGTCACAGGGTCAATAAACTCGTGGCCAACGGTGAGTCGAGCCTCAGACACAGGGTCAATAAAACTCATGGTCAACGGTGAGTCGAGCCTCAGAAACAGGGTCATTAAACTCATGGCCAATGGTGAGTCGAGCCTCAGTCACAGGATTAACCTTTACAACCCTAAGTAACTGTAATAGACTCTGACATGTTAAATTCCCGACCATTGCAATCATAACAAAATGATTTTCAGACTACGGTAGTCCATTTATAAAAAGGGGGTGTTTTTTTTCTTCTAAAAAATAAGAAAATTACTTGCAAAAAGTGCAGATCCTGAAGAGACGGCTTGTCACGAGCCGGCTCATCTGGATCTACACTGTTTGCAAACATCACAAAAGAGGTCTAGTGTGAAAGGGTTAAGGATTATCTCCCCACTTTTTTATTAGTTCCTTGTAAATTGTAACACATTAAAACCGTAATACATACAGGCTTGATACTTGGAGGAATTGGCCGTCACCTAGAAGATATGGCATTGGACTTCAATACCGGAGGTTGTGAGTTCAATCCTCACACTAGGCGTGAAAATACTTGCATAGTGTTTCCATCGCACTTGTCTGTCAGATGACACTTTAAACTGTGGTCCCGTCTCTTATATGACCTTAGCTATTGCTGGGACATTAAACCTATTCACTTTCACTTTGATACTTGGTGTGTAGCCTCTGTATTATGAGTAGATGCACAAAGTTTAATTCAACCCTCAGACCATGAATTATCTCCCCCTTTCAGACTTGAAAGTGTGCACGTGCTTTATATATTTTTGGTTTTAACTCCCATTTAATATAACCATTACTTTCTTTGCTTTACAGAAAAATAATTTGTGCTAGAAATTGAAAGACTAAAACGTAAGAACGGCCCTAAGGGAGCAAGTAAGAAGGGGAAAGTTCCGAGTAAACTGGACGCGTTTGTGTGAAGTGTGGAGGAGGAGTGAAATTATTACCGCGACCAATCGTGGGGAGATTTCATCGCGAGGTTGAAGTACGCCAAGGTGAAAGCCAACTTCAAGTTGGACAAGTCCTGTAAGGGAAGCACTGTCATTCTCACTGTCACTCTCACTGTCACTCTCTGTCACTCTCACTGTCACTCTCATTGTACTGTCACTCTCACTGTCACTCTCACTGTCACTCTCTCTCACTGTCACTCTCACTGTCACTCTCACTGTCACTCTCACTGTACTGTCACTCTCACTGTCACTCTCACTGTCTCTCTCACTGTCACTACTCACTCTCACTGTCACTTCTCTTTGGCACTCTCTCTCACTGTCACTCTCACTGTCACTCTCTCTCACTGTCACTCTCACTCACTCTCACTGTCACTCTCAACGCTAGATAAAAAGGTAAATGTTGCTTGTTCAGCGATTCTTGCATCCTTTTGGCTGTGACTGAATAGATGGGCTTATGATTTGTGATTAGTGTAGCTCCTTATCAAATAGCACACACATGTAGCCTGATATTGATCTATATTGCTTGTTTCATTAATGGAATGGCGAACAGTGCAGATCCTGATCAGCCAGTGCGGATGCACAGTCTGATCTGGATCTACACTGGTCACAAAGCCCCCATTTCTCCAGTCAGAGCCACATTTGTCTACTTGAGAAATGGGGCTTATGGCATTTGTAGTCGGTCTGGCTTCTTGTCATGTAGGACTCTCTAGGGCATGATTAGGATCTATATTGTGTATTATTAGCATGACAGATGTTTCACTAAATGGTGAACAGTGTAGACGCTGATCAGAATGAGCAGATTTGCGGCTGCTCTAATTAACTAACCAACAAACCACCCACCAACCAACAAACAAACCACCCACCAACCAACCCACCAACCGATCACAATCCAACCAACAAACCAACCACCACCACCAACCGACCAATACATTCCAGACCACGGGTCACTACGAGGCTATACTACGGGTGATGGAGGAGGCTATGCGACTACTGCAAGAAGAAATACGAAATCCTCAAAACTGCTAAACGCTCGTCGTCCGCGAGGGCAACACCCACAAAGGTCAGTACACACAGTTGAAACCACTCGTCATAGGAAACTGATATAAACTAATATTCTAAAGTAGTTTTTATCCTTGCAGCATATCCAGGGAATACAATGTTGTCTACTTGGAAACATGTGAGTTTTGGCTGGTACTGATTGGGTCTCCAGTAGATTTTAGCTTAAATTTACTTGGTAGGTCTTGTGCATTGGTAAATTTATGAAATAAATAATTAATGTAATATGGTAGTTTCATAATACAGACATTTTCTTCATATCAAAAATACACAAACTTGCTCATAATTAACATTTGAAGTGAGAATCGGATCTGATTCGCTACTCTGCAGTGGAATGCTATGAGAGGAACTGTAACTGGTATGTACGGTACGGGAGGGTCACAGAGTTGCAGGCTGCAACTAATCATATGTCACCTTTGTTAAACTGTATAGTGCTTGCCTTATTTATTCTACAACGATTACAATTACTTGCGAGAGCACATATGCAATGTTTTCATTAGCACAGATGAAGGGGTAAGGGTGGTCCTCGATGTGGGAGGAAACTGGAGTACCCAGAGGAAACCCACTTGTCCGATATGGCGACCACCATACCATCTATTATTGATCTTAAAACATTCTAGTATTATTTTTCATATACAATGTTAATAGTTGTTCTCCAGATGCTTTGACAGTGTTGCCAACTGTGTCATGAATGGAGGAAAATACATGCAGAGATCATTTTGGGCTGTTAAAGCGAGAGATCCTCACATATATTTTGGAAAATATCATGAACATATAAATAATACATCAATTCTCTCACTAATTTTTTTGTCAAAATAATACTTGGATCACAAATTTCTATCGCACCCATTGTCAACAAAAATAATCCCTGTATATGGAATGTTAATTGTGCAATCAAAAACACTAGATACCAGAGATAATGTCATTGTATTAATTGACTGGCCATGTTGACCAGTTACAGAACAATACCGATGCTCGCAAACCTGTAAGTAGCCTCTCCCGATTGTACTGATGCTGCACTCCGCACCGGCGTAAAATGTTTCTCTTCGAAATGGGCGCCGGATTCCTGATGAATTCCCATGCAGCTACATGAAGATACTGCATAAACACATTTTCGTCTACTAACCGGCGCAAGAAATTTGCGTCGGTTACTAGACGAAAATGTGTTTATGTGCTATCTCTAAGTAGATCTGTGTGGCATCTCGTCAGGAAACTGGTGCATTTTTCGACGTGAAACATTTTACGCCGGTGCGAAGTGCAGCACAAGTGACACTATTTGACCTGATAACATGTAAGACCACCGTAGGAACTGGGCTTGTGAACAAACATCTTTTGTTTTATTTGCTAAATATTGAAAAGGCTTTCATTCCTTGGGTATGTTAACAGTATAAAATGGGTCCGAAAGTTCGGAACGGTGAATGTGTAGATACTTGACGATTTCTGTCGTGTGTAATTATTGAGCATTTAGTTTAGTAGTTGCACAAACTATGTAAATTACCCAAAAACCAACAAAATGCACCCCAATCTACCCAAAATAGACCAAATGACACAAATGACACAAATGACACAAACATACTGAGCATCTGTTCAAACACCTGTGCTTTACACTACATAGCATGTAGACAATTCACTCACAAGTTGTTTTCTGTTTTAACTTGTCATAAAACTTGATTTGACAAACAGGATCAGCTGATAGTGTTGTTACAGATGAGCCTGCACGGTCTGACCAGGGTCTCCTCTACTATCCTTTATAGAATTTGGGGAAAATTCCTTAAGCTTCTAAGTGGGTGGAAGGTGGGTGCAAGCGATGGGTAATTTAACGATCGGGGTTCATCCTTACCGGAATTCCGACTGGAGACCTGGTTTGGCCCTCACATACGTCTTTGGCATTTTGTATGTGACAGTTGAATCCGGTTATACCCCTTATGTGAGTATTACGATTATTCGTGATCCTATTTTAGGGGAAGGGGCCAAGTGACTTTGGTGTGGTATGGACCTGCCACCAGGTCAGGTTATTCTAATTTCAGGGCTTAATATATTGTTTCTCGATGTAAATATTCAGTACTGATTTTGGAATTTTCCCCCCAATGCAGCAGGTTAAAACGGGATCGAACCTGTTTGCCCGGCCTTACATGACCTTAGCTGTTGATAGGCCGTTAAACACCAATAAACAAACAAACAAACTTATGCTTCTTATGCGTCAACGGTGAGTCGAGCCTCAGACACAGGGTCATTAAACTCATGGCCAACGGTGAGTCAAGCCTCAGTCACAGGATTAACCTTTACAACCCTAAGTAACTGTAATAGACTCTGACATGTTAAATTCCCGACCATTGCAATCATAACAAAATGATTTTCAGACTACGGTAGTCCATTTATAAAAAGGGGGTGTTTTTTTTCTTCTAAAAAATAAGAAAATTACTTGCCAAAAAGTGCAGATCCTGATGAGACGGCTCGTCACGAGCCGGCTCATCTGGATCTACATTGTTTGCAAACATCACAAAAGAGGTCTGTAGTGTGAAAGGGTTAAGGATCCCCACTTGTTTTATTTGTTCCTTGTAAATTGTAAAACATTAAAACCGTAATACATACAGGCTTGATACTTGGAGGAATTGGCCGTCACCTAGAAGATATGGCATTGGACTTCAATACCGGAGGTTGTGAGTTCAATCCTCACGCTAGGCGTGAAAAAAATTGCATAGTATTTCCATCGCACTTGTCTGTCAGATGTGGTCCCGTCTCTATATGACCTTAGCTATTGCTGGGACATTAAACCCATTCACTTTCACTTTGATACTTGGTTTGTAGCCTCTGTATAGTATAGTATTGATCTTAAAACATTCTAGTATTATTTTTCATATACAATGTTAATAGTTGTTCTCCAGACGCTTTTACAGTGTTGCCAACTGTGTCATGAGTGGAGGAAAATACATGCCGAGATCATTTTGGGCTGTTAAAGTGAGAGATTCTCACATATCTTTTGGAAAATCTCATGAACATATAAATAATACATAAATTTTGTCACTAATTTTTTTTGTCAAAATAATACTTGGATCACAAATTTCTATCGCACCCATTGTGAACAAAACGAATCCCTGTATACATGGTATATGGAATGTTAATTGTGCAATCAAAAACACTAGATACCAGAGATAATGTCATTGTATTAATTTACTGGCCATGTTGACCAGTTACAGAACAATACCGATGCTCGCAAACCTGTAAGTAGCCTCTCCCGATTGTACTGATGCTGCACTCCGCACCGGCGTAAAATGTTTCTCGTCGAAATGGGCGCCGGATTCCTGATGAATTCCCATGCAGCTACATGAAGATACTGCATAAACACATTTTCGTCTAGTAACCGGCGCAAGAAATTTGCGTCGGTTACTAGGCGAAAATGTGTTTATGCGCTATCTCTAAGTAGATCTGCGTGTCATCTCGTCAGGAAACTGGTGCATTTTTCGACGTGAAACATTTTACGCCGGTGCGAAGTGCAGCACAAGTGACACTATTTGACCCGATAACATTTAAGACCACCGTAGGAACTTGGCTTGTGAACAAACATCTTTTGTTTTATTTGCTAATTATTGAAAAGGCTTTCATTCCTTGGGTATATATGTTGACAGAATAAAATGGGTCCGAAAGCTCGGAACGGTGAATGTGTAGATAATTGACGACTTCTGTCATGTGTAATTATTGAGCATTTATTTTAGTAGTTGCACAAACTATGTAAATTACCCAAAAAACAACAAAATGCACCCCAATCCACCCAAAATAGACCAAATGACACAAATGACACAAATGACACAAACATACTGAGCATCTGTTCAAACACCTGTGCTTTACACTACATAGCATGTAGACAATTCACTCACAAGTTGTTGTCTGTTTTAACTTGTCATCAAACTTGATTTGACAAACAGGATCGCTGATTGTGTTGTCACAGATGAGCCTGCACGGTCTGACCAGGGTCTCCTCTACTATCCTTTATAGCATTTGGGGAAAATTCCTTATGCTTCTAAACTAGCAGATCTGGCTACATGAGTGCTGCTGATCAGGAGTTGGATTGGTCAAAAACGTATATACAGTAATACCGTACACATTGGCACACCATTTGGTTTGGAAACCTCTATAAGGGGATTTCCCAAAACAAATTGTATCCAATACATTATTGCACTCACTCAGCAAAATCATACAACACCTGAATATTAGGTCACTCTTTGGTTTGTGAAACCATGTATTTATCGATAGTTGTCATTATTACAGTAAAAATGTTTCTGTAACAAGCAGCACATAATCATATTATAGAATCAGCTAGGTTTTTGTCGCGCCTGCTTTAGTAGAGGTGTGACTATAGTTGGCGCTTTTTCCGTCGTCGTCTGCGTCGTCGTCATCCGCGTCGTCCGGTTTTTTTGTAAGGTAAATGCGTTAAAGTTATTGTTTTTTCACAATATCTCTTTAACCCCTTGCCAGACTTTGATAATATTTCACATCAATGTTTGTCTAGGGATGATGCTTCATTACGCACACCCCCACATCCAAATTCTCAAAGTCAAGGTCAATTATTTACTTTTAATGTTCACCAGTTTTGTAACAGAAATGCGTTAAAAGTTATTGTTTTTTCACAATATCTCTTTAACCCCTTGCCAGACTTTGATAATATTTCACATCAATGTTTGTCTAGGGATGATGCTTCATTACACACACCCTACATCCAAATTCTCACGGTCAAGGTAATTTATTTACTTGTTATGTTCACGGTCAAATGCCTCGGCAGGCGCGATACCGCTTCCGTGGCGGAATTCTTGTTGAAATTTGCTGTTGTAATATTTCTGCCAAGTCTGCAGTGCTCCCCATTCCGATGCATTGCCATCTGTAGTTGATGATGAACATAAACCCCCAATCAATCAATTTATTGACCAATCAATCAGTAAATCAATTAATTGCAGGGCCTCTCTAATGACATGGAGGTCGTAAAGTTGACACGGGAGTGGGACGAGATGCGAGCACTCCTGGACAAGTTTGAGCGACACATGGCGGAGATACAGGTGAATGTTAAGGTGCTGACCGGTGAACGCGACAAACTCAACCGCATGTACGAGGAGGGGTGAGCTTATTAGGCAGTATACAGTTATTTCATGGTCATTCGGGGAACAGTCAAATATTGCCCCGAGGTGTTGTGGACGACCTGAGGCACTATTGCCCTGAGGCCGAATTCAAACGCGGATTAGAATTCCACATTTGCTGTGAAAATCTTGTCAACCTTTGATGTCATTTACGGAAAATAGCGTAAATTTTGTAAATATTTTTCACGAGATATCGTCACTCGCCCGACAAAATGTTGGCGGAACGAGGACTAGAGGACAGTATATGTAGTGGGTAGTATATGTAGTGGGTAGTATATGTAGTGGGTAGTACATGTAGTGGGTAGTATATGTAGTGGGTAGTATATGTAGTGGGTAGTATATGTAGTGTGTAGTATATGTAGTGGGTAGTATATGTAGTGGGTAGTATATGTAGTGTGTAGTATATGTAGTGGGTAGTGTATGTAGTGGGTAGTACATGTAGTGGGTAGTATATGTAGTGTGGGTAGTATATGTAGTGGGTAGTATATGTAGTGTGTAGTATATGTAGTGTGTAGTATATGTAGTGTGTAGTATATGTAGTGTGTAGTATATGTAGTGGGTAGTGTATGTAGTGTGTAGTATATGTAGTATATGTAGTGTGTAGTATATGTAGTGGGTAGTATATGTAGTGGGTAGTACATGTAGTGGGTAGTACATGTAGTGGGTAGTACATGTAGTGGGTAGTACATGTAGTGGGTAGTACATGTAGTGGGTAGTACATGTAGTGGGTAGTACATGTAGTGGGTAGTACATGTAGTGGTGGGTAGTACATGTAGTGGGTAGTACATGTAGTGGGTAGTACATGTAGTGGGTAGTACATGTAGTGGTGGGTAGTACATGTAGTGGGTAGTACATGTAGTGGGTAGTACATGTAGTGGGTAGTACATGTAGTGGTGGGTAGTACATGTAGTGGGTAGTACATGTAGTGGGTAGTACATGTAGTGGGCAGTACATGTAGTGGGCAGTACATGTAGTGTGTAGTACATGTAGTGTGTAGTACATGTAGTGGGTAGTACATGTAGTGGGTAGTACATGTAGTGTGTAGTACATGTAGTGTGTAGTACATGTAGTGGGTAGTACATGTAGTGGGTAGTACATGTAGTGGATAGTACATGTAGTGGGTAGTACATGTAGTGTGTAGTACATGTAGTGTGTAGTACATGTAGTGGGTAGTACATGTAGTGGGTAGTACATGTAGTGTGTAGTACATGTAGTGGGTAGTACATGTAGTGGGTAGTACATGTAGTGGGTAGTACATGTAGTGGGTAGTACATGTAGTGGGTAGTGGGTAGTACATGTAGTGGGTAGTACATGTAGTGGGTAGTACATGTAGTGGGTAGTGCATGTAGTGGGTAGTGCATGTAGTGGGTAGTGTATGTAGTGGGTAGTGTATGTATGTATGGGTAGTGTAGTGTAGTAGGGTAGTGTATGTAGTGGGTAGTATATGTAGTGGTGGGTAGTATATGTAGTGGTATGTAGTGGGTAGTATATGTAGTGGGTAGTATATGTAGTGGGTAGTATATGTAGTGGGTAGTATATGTAGTGGGTAGTATATGTAGTGGTGGGTAGTATATGTAGTGGGTAGTATATGTAGTGGGTCAGGTGCTAAACTGGCCATAAATACCATAATTCCCATTTCTAGTAAAAAATAATTTCTTATCCCACAGGATGTTGGCAGAGGAGGACTAGATTTGTCCCTGTTACACTGACCTAAAATGACAGGCCGTTAAATATCATTAAATAAATAAACCTCCACCACAGAATGTTGGCGGAGGAGACGGAGCGAGGTCTAGAGGACACGTAGAAGCGTCCGCACAGTCTGATCAGGATCTGCACTGTCCGCCATTCCATCAATGAAACAGCCGCCATGCTTCTAACAAGCAATATATATCATTATCAGACTACAAGAGTGTGCTGTTTGATTAGAATCTAAACTGGTCACAAATCCCATAAGCCCCATTTCTCCAGTCACTGCCACAAATAAGAGACTTTATCAGTAGTTCCACTATCTATATTAGTACACGCACCTGCCAAAACTATCAATGTTATTTTTGGCTGTGACTGGATAAATGGTGCTTATTGGATTTGTGACCGGTGTAGCTCCTGATCAAATAGCACACTCCTGTGTCTTATAACGATATATACTGCTTGTTAGAAATGTGTTTCATTGGAATGGCGAACAGTGCACCATTGTTCGCAAAACCCATAAGCCCCATTTCTCCAGTCGAGCTTATTTAAATACTCTGTTAACCTTAAAGACGGGATACAATTATAGTAGTATGAAACTTTTATGAGAAAAAAATCCCTGTTTTTTTATTTCATCTCAAAAGTATATGTTGTTGCCACTCGTTTGAACCGTCTCAACGAGACGGTTCAAATGAATGGTAGCAACATATACCTTCATGGAGAAATAAACAAAATAATGAATTATTTTTTACAAAATTGTATCTTTTGACTGAAATGGGTTAATCAATAAAATAAGGTGATGATAAGCTGCATATGTTGGTAAAATTTAATTTCTTGATAAAAACACAGATGCTTGTCTGTGATTAGAAAACTTCATGATCTCATTCTTGAAATGGGGCTTATGTGATTTAGGACCAGTGTAGTTCCAGATCAAATAGCACACTCCTGTAGCCCGAGAACAATCGATATTGCTTGTTAGACGGAATGGAATGGTGAACAGTGTAGATCCTGATCAGACTGCGTATGCACAGGCTGGTCTGGATCTACACTGGTTGCAAAACCCATAAGCCCCATTTCTCCAGTCGCAGTCACAAATTTGTAATCTGAATCTAGCATTGACTGAGCTCAGCCTCAGCCAATCAAACTGCATGATTTTAAGCGTGATATTCAGTGTTATTCGATATTCGGTGTTATAATCATCGGGTTGTGGAATCTTGAAAAACATTGTGACCTGACGGTGCCAAAGAACTCACAATTTGTGTGTTTGTGACAGTTATGGTCCATATAGGTTTAGTTGCACTTGCACGTGCATAATAATATGCATGAGAGCAATTAGTCGTGTTTGTGATAAGGGGCCTGTTTCACTAAACTTCGTACGACTAAGATGTTCGTAAGTGCAAATTTAGGATCCTCTGGAAATTTGTCAGTTGCTTTATATAATAGTTCAAACTGTCATTTTGTCATGTAAAAGCTTAATATGGATCCATATTCTTGCAATTTTTGTTTCCTTTCACTGAACATATTGATAAGTTCACACATGTCTCCATTTGTCGTAAAATGTCAGTAATTGTCCAATGTCATACTCTTGCTTATGTCGGATCAGATACTTTGTGCATACATTTGAAAACTAAAAATGGCATAGATCTGTATATTTATTTGTTTATTTCTATACACCCTGACATTGTTTTTGGGGTACATTATAGTCAGCACTCTGTCCATCTGTTTGTCTGTCCAAGATTTCAGCTACCTACTATCTCTGTTTCCATAAGTCAGATTGGTTTGAAACTTCATACACAAATTGCCGTCATTGATATTTTCATTGTATACACCACCCATGCAGGGGCACCTGTGCTCAAGGTGAAATGACTCGGAAATTTGCGTTAAAGTTTACCAGTGCTCAGCTATATAAAGTCCATGTCTCCTTTTAGTCTCTTAAGGCTGAGCAGCTTACGAGCTTCAAGTTTCCAACCTGACACGGTGTGTCGCCAACTTGGAGGACAACCTCAGACAGACAGATGGCGATAAGAACACGCTGCTCAACGACGGCCGTGCGCGAGCTGTGCTCGAGACTCGAGGGCACGAAGGAGTCGCTGCAGTTCACGGCGGCCGTTATTGATAAGAATGAGACTTGAAACCAAGGTACCGTCTCTATATGGCCTTAGCTGTTGTTGAGATAGATAATTTTGTGATCGCTGCAAACTAAATATTATGTGTTTCCTATGCATTATCAAACATAGAAACACTTGCCAGAACCCCGATATCCCACGTTTGGCCCTAACATACATACTTCGCTGTCTTGCGCATGAGTGTTGAATCCGGTTATACCCATTAAACGAGTAGTGCTACTTGTATTACTTTTATGGATTGGGCTAAGTGACTGGTGTGGTGAGGACCTGGCACCAGATCATGTTATTCTAATTTCACGGCTGAATAAAAGATATTTATGACCACGATCGCTGTAGAGCTAGGAGACATGTAGTGTTTGCACTGTGTATATGTCCCGTGGTCCTACATTTCCTTCTTTATGGTAATATTCAGTTCTGGGGCCCATTTCACTAAACTTCGTATGACTAAAATGTTCGTAAGTTCAAATTTAGAATCGTCTGTAAATTTCAATTGATGTATTTACATTTATTAAGCATGGGCTGCATATGCATTCTATGCTAAATAAATGTAAATCCAATGATTGTTTACAAGAAAACATTGTTAATTCGAAAATTACAGACTATCTTAATTTTGCACTTAAGAACAGTTTAGTCGTACAAAGTTTAGTGAAACGCCCCCCAGATGTTGGGACTTTCCTACGACCATCCATAAATAGGTGAAATACGCGATTCAACCCTGTTGACATGGCTTCAAATGACCTTAGCTGTTGATAGCACGTCAAACACCAATAAATCAAATCACTCTTCCCCATCTTGTCTTGATTTCAGGGCTGAATATATATTTATTTGGATGTAAATATTCCGTTCTGATTTTGTGATTTTCTTCCCAATGCAGCAGGTTACATGCGGGATCGAACCCGTTGGCCCGGCTTTAAATGACCTTAGCTGTTGACAGGCCGTTAAACACCAATAAATGAAATCTAATCACATTTCCTCATCTCGCCACCATAGCTACAGACGCACAATGTCGATATCGGCCATGAGGCAGAGCTACTGAGGAGCCAGATCGCGTCGGAGCGCATATCGAACAAGAACCTCGAGGGGTTACTACAAAACAACCGAGAGAAGGAGTTCCAATGTCAGCTGCAGTCGCAGGAACAGGGCGCGGATATCCAACTTCTTAAGGATCGGCTCTCCCTCAATGAGAGCAAAATGTAAATATGTGGACAAATAATGAATATTGGAATTTCTTTAGTTTGACTATTTATCAAAAGATTAACACTGCATGTTCACATCTTGCACTCGCCAGTCTGGACAACTGCTATATAAACTACACACCGAGAAACAAGCAACACTTGCAAGTGATTTTTCAACCCTGTCTTCATTCGTCTCATTTTCTCTCAATCTTTTAATTGTATAATCTGTATGTGTGTATTACAGACAAGCCAGTGTCGTGAGGTGGCATCTCTGCTCACCTGCAATGTCGAGCGAGAAGGGGACGCGGAACGTCTACGCCGACGGCTTACCAGCGAGAAGTTTGAATGGTAAGGATTTACAATGCTCTTGGACGGCATCATAGTAAAATGATAGAGAATTTGACTTATGGTACCCGAGATCGGGAGGATGGGAGAGTATGCATATTTTAATGAATCCATCCTGCTTATCTTAACGGTGAATGCTACTTTGATTCACACCGAGCGCTAAGTGATCTGGTGGTGTCAGGCTGCTTTGTCTTTTGGTGCTGAAAGTTTTTATTGTATTTTGTGCTGAACGTATGCTACCCCACCATTCCTGTTTGCACATGACCTTGCTATTGAATTAATGTAAAAACCCAATTATTCTATCAATTATAATGAGACTTGAGATCAAGGTTCATTTCTCTATATGACCATAGTTATTGCTGTCGGAGTCATTTTGTTGACAATAATTTGAGGAATATTTCAGACTGACATTCTGCAGATTGAGAATGTCGTCAGGTATTAGCTTGGTTGCACCTACAAGGTTTCTTTTCAATGAACAGTCAGCCAATGATGTATTACAATGTACAATGTCATATATGCCTGTGCGTGACTGTGTGGTATTGACCCATCTGTTTATGTGGCTGGAGAACTGGGGGTTGAGGGATTTGTGGCCAGTGTAACTCCTAGTCTGGTAGCTCAGTCCTGCAGTCTGATAGCGATGTATGATATTTGTTAGAGACATGACAGGTGTTTCATTGATGCAATGCACAGGCTGATCTGGATCTACACTGGTCGCATCACCCATAAGCTCCATTTCTACACTCATGGCCACATATGACCTTATTACACTCACTTCAAACACCATAAATCAATCAATCAAACAATCATCAATTAATCAATAAACCAATCAATCAATGAACTACCATCTATTACACCACCTAGAAACTGGTGGATGAAGAGGCCACCATCACTATCGTAAAGTGAGTATACGACTTGTTTGCGACTCCAGATAAGTAGGCCATTTACACGTACATTTTGTAGCCTCGTACCTCACAGAAACATTGATAGTCCAGTAGTAGAAGATTGTATGTACACATTGTTTAAATGGGGAGTACGATCTTCTACTTCTCGACCATCAATTTGCTACTTGCGAGTAATTTGGACAATTCTACAGTACTCGCAACTATCATGCCTTTGAGCTCTGAATGATAGAATTTACTTATTAATTAGTCGTCCTTTTATTATATACCCCGGCATACGCACCCCTGAAACTTAACATTTCGAAATTTGCATTAAAGTTTTTGTTTTTCAGTCCAGGTGGCGGACGGGGTACCCCCCGTGATATACCTGCTAAATTGCTCTAGTTGTTTCGCTGGTTGTGATCAATCTAGATGATTCATATGATTCATATCTTGTCTTATTATGGGCAAATGTGACTAACTGGAGAAATTGCGCTTTATGACATTTGTGATCAGTGTAGTCCCAGATCAGACTGAGCGGATGCACAGGTTACACTGTTTGACAATCAGTCATTGAAACACTGTCGTGATTCAAACAATCTTCATCCTTATCCAGGCTGCAAGAGTGCGAGCAAGCGAGAACTTTATAGGTCACAAAAGTCGTAATCCTCATTTCTGCAGTAACTGCAACAAGTATGGCCGCAACTGGAGAACTGGGGCTTATGGGATTTGTGACCAGTCTAGCTCCTGATGAAATAAAACAAACCTGTAGCCTGATAACAAACTATATCGCTTGTTAGATGCATGACGGGTGTTTCATTGAGGAATTGGCGAACAGTGCAGATCATGATCAGACTGTGCGGGTGCACAGGCTGATCTGGATCTACACTGGTCGCAAAACCTGTTGGCCCCATTTCTCCAGTCACAGCCACATATTAGAAAACGCGAAGTAATCTACTTATTTGGAGTCCAGCTTGTAGGTACAGTGTGTATACAATCTCTTCTGTCTGTTCCACGTTTTGCTGACGGCGAACTTTTTTGTTATTGATGAAAAAGTACTTAGTTAAATTTAATGTGTTTAATAGCCTAAAGTTTGTCGGGACCAAAACGTGGAACAGACAATAGTCACATGTTGGTGACGCGGAAACATATTAATATTCAGAATTGACATTTATACATCTCTTCAGCGTGCATGGCTTTTATTTATAAATTATAGCGCAAGTAGACGACGCATGTTGTTAGTGTTCTATTGAAAGTTTCAGAAAATTTAGATTTCAGTAGCAAATGGAAGTGGTTGTGAAGGAAATATTTATAGCTTTTCTACTTGTTGTGTGGGTGGCAGGTGTGAGGATGCGATGGGTAATTTAACGATTGGGGTTCATCCTTACCGGTATCCCGGACGGAGACCTGGTTTGGCGTTCTTGTATGTGAGGGTTTAATCTGGTTATACCCCTTATATGAGTAATATGATCCTGTTACTTTTAGGGGAAGGCCCCAAGTTACTATAGAGTGGGGGGTGGGTGGTGGTCGGGTGAAACGTGACGGCGTAAATTAACGGTAGGGGTTCCTCCTTATAGGAATCACGATTTGCCTGGTTTGGCCCTCAGGTACGTTTTTATCTTTGGCTCTTTAGTTACCTGGGAGTTGAATTGATTGGGTTATTACCCATTATAAAAGCAGTAAGATTATTTCTGATCCTACTGCTTTTGGGAGGGCCAAGTGATTCTGGTGTGGCGAGGACCTGGCATCAGATCAGGATTATTCTGATTTCAGGGCTGAACATATAGTTTTGTTATTGTAAATATTCAGTTCTGATTTGGGGATTTTCCCCCCATTTGTACATGTACTTGTACAGGTAATATATGGATTTAGTACTAAACCCATTGACCCGGCCTTAAATGACCTTAGCTGTTTACCCCAACAAACAAACAAACAAACTATAGTGTGGTATGGACCTGGCACCAGATCAGGTTATTCTAATTGCAGGGCTGAATATATATATTCCGTTCCGATTTTGGAATCAAATCTTGTTATGGGGTTATCACGTTTCTCCCTCCGTGGAGGCAGGTGAGAACGATCGGGGTTCATCCTTACCGATTCCGACTGAAGACCTGGTTTGGCCCTCACATACGTCTTTGGAATTTTGTATGTGACAGTTGAATCTGGTTGTACCCCTTATGTGAGTATTACGATTATTCATAATCCTATTTTATTGGAAGGGGCCAAGTGACTTTTGTGTGGTATGGACCTGGCACCTGGTCAGGTTATTCTAATTTCAAGGCTGAATATATTTTTTTTCGATGTAAATATTCCGTTCTGATTTTGGGATTTTCCCATCAATGGAACAGGCTAAAACGGGATCGAACCCGTTTGCCAGGCCTTACATGACCTTAGCTGTTGATAGGCCGTTAAACACCAATAAACAAACAAACAAACAAACAAACGTTTCTCCCATGTTGTGAATTATGCCATATTTTAGGTTATCGTTAAATGGTTAGATTTTGGGTTACATGGGTTCTTCAGTCTCCTTTAGGTAGCTATATTGGGAATTGTGCTATATTATGGATTGTATAATTATGATTTACACGTTTGCAACTCGTCAACCTATGTTGTGCTACTTTGCTCAATCAGAATTCCACCCTTTCCAGTGAAATTTTCACACCAGATTCTGACCAGACTGAAATAGAACACATTTGTTCTACATGTATTTCAGTCTGGTCAGAATCTGGTGTAAACATTTGTTCTATGATCATGATGATTGAGTGAGCTTTATTTGTCTTTGTCTGGAGTTTGGAGTTATCTGATTTGTATGTAAACCATATAAATGGGTTGTTAATGTACCTGTGGTGGCTGTCCGCTACGTTAGTGTACCTGTGGCTGTCACACGTTAATGTACCTGTGGCTGTCACACGTTTAATGTACCTGTGGCTGTCGCACGTTAATGTACCTGTGGCTGTCACACGTTAATGTACCTGTGGCTGTCACACGTTCATCAAAATACTCTTTTTGTTGTTGTTTGTTTTGTTCATGGAAACATTTCTAATATAATTTTAAATGTAAAAGCTGTAACATAGACCTGTAGTCTTCATTTACAAGGAAAATATATTCCATAAAATAAATACTAATTAGATTTTTTAGCTCACCTGAGCAAAGCTCATGTGAGCTATTCTTATCGCAAAGTGTCCGTCGTCCGTCGTCCGTGAACATTTTCAATCATCTTCTTCTCCCGAACTGCTGAGCCGATGTTGGTCAAACTTTACAGGGATGATATATGGGTGATGCCATTTCAGATTTGTTAAAATGAAGGTCATCGACAATCCAAGATAGCCGCCGTGGAAAAGTAGGTCAAATTCTTAAAAAATCTTCTCACGAACCGCCAGGCCGATTTTGACGAAACTTTGTATGAATGATCGATAGTTAATGCTGATTCAGATTTGTTCATATGGTGGCCCCTCGGTCAAAAATGGGCGTGGCCCGAGGGGTTAAATAGGGGTCAAATTTTATTTTTGACCGAATATGGTCATTTTATATATTAAATCGAAGGTATAGCAGTAAATCACATGCACATTCGCAATATATGTTAGATCAGAAGGTACCAACACATTCTGTGGAACATTTGAAGTTGTAAGTGAAGAGTCTTTGTGAAATCAAGATGACCACTATGGAGGCTTTTAGGTGAGCAATACAGGCCCATTTGGGCCTGTTGTTATAATACATGTACAAGTATTCGTAAACGTAACTTTTTTTGTGGAACAAAAATTATAAATAATGATTTGTGTAAGAAATTGCATCTGTGTTAAGGATGCATGTCTATTGCTGTGGTTTTACCAACTGATTATAGCTGTTCTTAAACATGTTGTAGCCATCCAAGTGCTTTAATCAATTTCAGGCGCAATACAATATGCTAATGTCAAGAAAGTTCCTCGCTATATGACCTTAACCGTTGCTGGGACGTTAAATGTGTTTTGTTATTACTAAGAAGAGACAATGCCACACCCTAGCCCTAACCCAAACAATTACATGTATCTTTCTGCCAATCCATCCACAGGTCTGTAGTGTTGAAAGGGTTAATTGATATTTATCCTGTCAACACAGTGCGTAGGTGGTGTGAAACTGTTTTGATATCCTGTCGAAAACGACCTAATCTCTGCGTATGAATATGTGCGTTGGCTGGGGCTTTTTGTTTTGCATTTTAAAGCCATTTGTAGTGTTGACGGATGAATAGAATAGTAGGTTAGTGCCGTGAATTGGAAAAATATCTGGCGCGGCACAGAAACGGGATGTGCTCGGCAGAGCCTCGCCCATCCCGTTTCCTGAGCCTTGCCAGATATTTTTACCCATTCACGGCACTAACCTACTATTCTCCATATCATATCCCCACCTTGTTAAATGTGCCATCCAATCAGTTATAAATCATATTCCAAGGCAAATCCTGGGTGGTAGGTGGGAGCTTGTGATGTGTAATTTAAAGATCGGGATTCATCTTTACCGGAGACCTGGTTTCGCCCTCACGTACGTCATTGGCATTTTTGTAAATGACAGTTGAATCTGATTCGAGTAATGCAATTATTCGCAATCTTATTCTCCCCAATGCAGGTTACATGCGGGATCGAACCAGTTAGCCCGGACTTAAATGACCTTAGCTATTGATAGACCGTTAAACACCAATAAATCAAATACCGCTATCTGTATGTTTATCACAGTTTCTGATAATAAATACTTGGATATAACGCAAGATTTGTGGAATTCAATCAAATGAAACGGTGCACATGTGCACAATGCACATAGTGTACATGAAAAAATAACAGTATAGCATATTCTCAACAAGACGCTTCAAATGAGTTGTAACATATACTTTTATGAAGAAATGAAGAACATAAAAACAATCTGATTTTTGTTCAACCAAAACTATTATATACTTTAACTACAATGAGTTCATTTGTCTGTGAACCTGTATTTTCAGGAGAGAGCGGTGCAGGAGTTACTTCGCCATGGTTTAGCCCCGCCCGTACCTACGATGGACTACTCCAGCACCAGTTGATATCGCTCCACGAGTCCCATACGTTCTCCTCGCTCGAGAAGTGCTACCAGGTTAGTTGCTGTTTATGATCACGAGGGTCCGTGCTTATTAAAGATACATGCCCACTTAGTAGGCATAAAATGTTCTTTATAGGAATTAAATAAATGTATAATTGTGTCACTATTCCACCAGTTGTAAAAATTACGAGTGCCCGCTATACAGATATAATCATTTAGTAATATGTAGTTTACTGCTAGTGACTCGTGGTTGTATCAAGTTATTTTCATATGCAAATGAGGTATGATATTTTTAGCGAAGCTCATGTGAGCTATTGTTACCGCAATGTGTCCGTCGTCCGTCGTATTCCATGAACATTTTCAAACGTCTTCTCCTTGGTAACCATTGGGTGTATAGTCACCAAACTTCATGGTCATGGTCCTTAGGTTGGGGAATTACAAAATTGTTAAAATGACGTCATTACGTAATCCAAGATGGCCTCCGTCTAATAAAAATAGCACAAATTCTTCAAAAATCTTCTCAAGAACCGCCAACTGGATTTCGACAAAACTTGGTAGGTTTTGATCGATGTACAATGCTCTTTCAAAGTTGTTAAAATGGTGACCCCGGGGTCAAAATTGGGCGTGGCCCTGTGGGGTCAAAATGGGGTCAAATTTAATTTTTGACCGAATATGGTCATGTCATATATCAAATTGAAGGTATCAACGAGGCGATCACTCTGGTGCATTTTCTGTCGAAATCGGATGGTTATGTCATCCAAGATGGCCGCCGAAAGGTCTAAAGGTCGTTCTTTTATTAGAGATTTAAAAATTCTTCTTCACATGAACCGCTTGGCCCATGGTAGCCAAACTTAAAAGTTATGGTCCATGGGTGAAGCCTTTTCAGATTTGTTAAAATGTTGGTCATCGCTAATCCAAGATGGCCGCCGTCTAAAAATAGCATACATTCTTAAAAAATCTTCTTCTCATGAACCGCTCGCCGGATTTGGACGTAACTTGGTAGGAATGATCGAATTACAATGCTCTTTTAAAGTTGTTAAAATGGTGACCCCGGGGTCAAAAATGGGCGTTTGGTTAAATTGGGGTCAAATTTTATTTTTGACTGAATATGATCATGTTATATATTAAATCGAAGGTATCAATGAGGCGATCACTCTGGTGAATTATTTGTCGAAATCAGATGGTCATGTCATCCAAGATGGCCGCCGAAAGGTCAAAAGGTTGTTCTTTTATTAGAGATTTCAAAATTCTTCTTCACATGAACCGCTTGGCCCATGGTAGCCAAACTTAAAAGTTATGGTCTATGGGTGAAGCCTTTTCAGATTTGTTAAAATGGAGGTCATCGCTAATTCAAGATGGCCGCCATCTAAAAATAGCATACATTCTTAAAAAATCTTCTTCTCATGAACCGCTGACCGGATTTCGACGAAACTTGGTAGGAATGATCGATGTACAATGCTCTTTCAAAGTTGTGAAAATGGTGACCCCGGGGTCAGAAATAGGCGTGGCCCGTGGGGTCAAATTGGGGTCAAATTTTATTTTTGACCGAATATGCTCATGTCATATATCAAATTGAAGGTATCGATGAGGCGATTGTTCTGGTGCAATATTTGTCAGAATCGGATGATTATGTCATCCATGATGGCCGCCAAAAGGTCCATTTATTCGAGATTTTGAACGTCTTTTTCTCGGGAACCACATGGGTGATGCTGGCCAAACTTCATAGTAAGTTAAGATCCTTGGGTGAAGCATTTTCAGATTTGGTAAAATGAGTCATCGCTTAATCCAAGATGACCGCCATCTAAAAATAGCACAATTTTTTTAAAACACATATGAACTCAATGTCTCATTCTCCTCTGGTGTTCATGGAGTCAGGTGAGCGAATTAGGGCTATCATGGCCCTCTTGTTTAATTATTTATACTAATTAAATGCGTCACCTGAAAACATAATAATATAAAGTTTGATCATTGCACATCAAATTTGTTTTGCATATAACCCACGTCCGTCCGACTGCCCAGTCAAGGTCAATGAGGACACTCTAAGGCAAACATTTTAAACTTTTTTTTGTTATTAAATCTGCCAGCGAGGGGATTGATTAGCTTAATGATAACGATGCCCTTGTTTCATTTCTTCAACAACATTTTCCATTATCTTCTCCACAGGTATAGAATCAGAAACATCCTACCTTAGTGCTTCGCTGCGCAGATCACCAGAAAGAAGCGCATCTTCATTTAATGACTACCCGTAACCCCCCGAGTCGACAAACAGAAGTTATTCCAACGATCTAGTTTGATTGTGATTCTCAGATTAAACAATACTTTGATAGGACCACATTTAACTTATGCGGACAGTATCTGGGGGTGTGCTGTTTCGGAATGAATCCATTATCATTATTTATAGCAGCTAAAACTTCATTGCAGTATTAGAGTTTCAGGTTTAACCAGGTTTCACACGACCGACCAGGCGGCCACTTCACTAAACTTTGTACCACTAAAATGTTTGTAAGTGCAAAATTAATGTAAATCCATCAATTGAAATTTACAGACAATCCTAAATTTGCATTACGAACATTCCAGTCATACAAAACTTAGTGAAATGACCCCTAGACTGTCAGTGTTTACAAACAATGAAGATCTTGTTCTGGATCCTCACTATTGTCTATTTTTCTGAACAAATTTTTAAAATATGTATGTAGATATATAAACTACCTAACTATGATGTATTGGTAAATGTGGCTGTGACTGGAGAAAGTGGGCTTATCATATGTGATATGTGACCAATTTAGTTCCTGATCAAATATCACTCGTGTAGCCTGATAACGATCTATTTTGCTTTTTAGAAGCATGATGGGCGTTTCATTGATGTGTGCGTCTCAGATTGATGGAATTTTTGTAACAATTTCAGAAGTTTCACAAACATAAGTTGTTTTTCAGCCAAAAAAAAGAAGGTTAAATATACATGTATATGATCTGATCCAGGCCCAAGTGCTACTAGTACAGTGAATATGGAGAGAGATATAAACATGGAAATTGTTCTATGTTATAAACGTTCTTTACACACAGTGATCTGATGAAACACTCTTTAATAACCAATCTTGCCTACAGAGTATATCTACCGTGAATATGTCTCGTATAAACTATAAAGTTTGATGAATGGATACACTACGTGTTTCGGATAGTTGCATGCAGAATAACGTCCACTCTTATAAGGTCGAGTATAAGTAATATCTGTGATAATGTCACTGTGTATGTGTACACAATTATATACAGATTTGCTCAAGATATTGTTGAATTCATGCGAATAGCGCTACATAGCCAACAAAATTAAGAGGTATGACTGCATTTGTATTTGAAATTACGACGTTCAGTAACAAGATCATATCTGAAGTTAGTGAACTTCCTGGACTAATGCTGAAGTGATGGATGGCTGCTGTCTTGGGTGTCTGAAATGTGGCCGTGACTGTAGAAATGGGGCTTATGGATTTTGTGACCAGTGTAGATCCAGATCAGTCTGTGCATCCGTACAGTCGGATCAGGATCTCCCACTGCTCACCATTCCACCACTGAAAGATCTTCGTACTTCTAAGAAGAAAATTAGATTGTTTATCAGGCTACAGTTGTGTCCTATTTGATCAGGAGCTACACTGATCACAAAACCCATAAGCCCCATTTCTCCAGTCTCAGCCACCAGTGAGATTATGTATCTCGCAAAACTAGACATTGTGTCTTTAATTTTTATATCTTTAAGTTAACTATACTTTTCCTCTAATGATACTGTATGTTCATGATTGCAAAGCATACACACATATCATGAAATGTTGTCATATCACAAAATAGATGGTGTCCTAATAAACATGGTTACTACATGATTGCCGAGGTTACCATATTGCCTAAATCAGACCAGCCTTGTGATTTTGTACCTAAGAAGATGTGCGATTTTTCATGAAAACAGTCTACACTCGTTTACTCAAAGTCAAGGGGACAGAGGAAAATACTTTTAATTCGCATACATTTGTGTTAACAAGTTATTACGTGGTTTAACATGAACTTGGGACCAAGAATTTTACTGAGTTATCAGGATTTTAACTTAAGAGAGTTTGGTAACGAGTGTATACTGTATATACAGAAACTGATATTTTCTTTAAACGACGTCAAAAGTTGATGAAACTAATTGTTGCATGGCAAATGCGGAATGTTTAATAAATGTCTTCTAAAGTCATCACATATGATGTATCTTCCATATGATTATTACAGGTTCATACCTATATACATCATACATAACTTGACTCTTGTTAATGAAAAAGGTGTTTTATAACCTGGTTATAATCCTGTGTGGCCTGTATGTAAAATATATATCCATGCAAGTGTATTGATTTTAATACCACAGTTGCATTGACATTTGTTTTGTTTATTCCAATTGATTCATGAGAGAATTGGACTTTTCGCATTTGCGACCAGTGTAGCCCCATATCAGACTGCACATCTGTGCAGACTGATCAGGGTCTACACTGTTCACCACATGTTGATTGAAGCAGCCTTGGTGGTTCTAGAACCAGTTTCTGATCTCGGTTTTAATACAGGTGTGCTTCAGCTGATAAATACTGGTAAAAAAGCAATACAACCATATTTGTCATGAGGATTACATGGATAAAATGCAAATACATGAAGTGCATTAAGCTGACGTATTCGTGTTATGTAGAGTATTAAAGGTACATGCCCACGCAGCAGGTTACACTGTACTCCTACTTTTCATTTTCTGTCATGCCTTATATGAGCCATTTGTTTACCCACTAACGAGTTATTTTTAATTACAGCGCGTGTTAATTGGTGTTAATCGCATTTTATATGCCCGACCAGAAAGGGTATTTTCCGACCTTGTGCTATTTTTACCAACACGCATCATGTGACACGGTCAATCATATCACATCTTTGACATGCGCAGTGAAGTATCGGAAGTTGAGAAGAAAAATCACTGTTCGAGTCTAAATCTCCACGTAACTCTTTCCATTTGGTGATCTGGTCGACAATATTAACCACTCTCTCTCTCTCTGTACTGCCTGTCACTCGGACATTTCGCCTATTTTTTGGCCGAGGCCTTTTCATACAATTTCTGTCCTGGACGTTTCGACATGTTGATATTCTTGTTTACATATTGGGCAGCCTACTGGCGCACGTAGTATACTGCGCATGCGCACCGCAAGCCGTGATGTGAAAGTCGTCGTCCCTGCACATTATCAAAATAGACTGTTACCGTCGCGCGTCGCTAACAGTAAATTGATAATTAATAATAAAGATTATATTTGTATAGCGGGCACTCGTAATTTTTAGAACTGGTGGAATAGTGACATAATTATACACTTATTTAATTCCTATAAAGAACATTTTGTGCCTACTGCGTGGGCATGTACCTTTAATGGCTAAAAGTTCGTCGACAGCAAAACGTGGAACAGACAGTAGTTAACATTTATATAAGTATGCTTAACCCAATTTCTTTCAACCCTAAGGAACTGGAATGGACTGTGATATGCTAATGTTCCGACCAATCCAATGGTCACAAAATGATTTTCAGATTCGTACATTTATGAAAAGGGGGTGTTTTTGTTCTAAGAAATATTAAAATTACTTTCAAAAAGTGCAGATCCTGATGAGACGGCTCGTTACGAGCCGGCTCATCCGGATCTGCACTTTTTGCATAAACCGCTATAGCGGGATTTCGGGTTGAAAGGGTTAAACTGCAGCTATCCTACATGTATATGGCCATGTAGGCAGTGCAACATTCACACATGTTAATAAGTTGCTATGTTCCTTGAGTGGCCGATTTCATCAAACTTGCAAAGTATACTTATCTAGCAAAGCATACTTTGATGGAGTAATCATTTATTATTTCCGAAATGCATTATTTCATATAGAACTAACGACTGCATATATTTAATGATTAAAAGTATGCAGAATTATTTAACTGAATTTATTACATTATCACAGCCAAAATGGCTGTGATACTGTAATAAATTCAGTATAATAAAAATTAATAAATGTATCATTAAATTGAAAATGTCTCCCTCAAAGTAAACTTTGCTAGATATTAAGTATACTTTGCAATGTTGGTGAAATAGGTTTCAGATCATCTCGCCATTGTTTACCTTAGCTTCTTGACCAATGAAATAACAGCAGCTCGTCTCAATGAATCGCATATTGCCACACTTTCGCCAATATATATTAAATGAATCATTAAATGTACCGCCGCTATATTTAGAACTGATTTTACGCCTTGTTGTCATCAGTTATGCGCTCACACGCGCTCACTTCGTGTCACAACGCATGATATCACCTTCTAGTATAGCGATTGTACATCACATGTAGGGGCCGACCTTCGTGACTGGGCTGGTAAGCAATAAGTACGTTATCGTTCACATATTGAATTTTTAATAAATTTATTTCTATCTCGCTAACGCTCGCAACGAAATTAATTTATTAAAAAGTCAATATATGAACTATAACTATTACTTATCTCAAGATAACTTGATATCCCCGGGTAACTATATGCGACTAATCACGTCAACATTGCACTTAATACGTTTATGCTTGGCTACGTGCAATTTCTGATCAGTTTGTGCTTCCGTGCAGCTGAATATAGAAGTTGTGCAGATTCGTTATTCGGCCTCGAACGAATTGCGTAAATCTGTAGACTAGGCTTCATGACTTTAATTGCTAATCACTCGTCAACAACACAATTAAACCGTCTTTTCTCGTGGTGGATCTCATATGTGCATGTCTAAAACAAATGGCGCTTATTGAATGTGTTACCAGTGTATCTCCTGATCAAATAGCACACTCCTGTAGCTTCATAATGATCTATAGTGCTTGTTGAACGCGTCACGTGCGTTTCATTGATGGAATGGCGAACAGTGTAGATCCTGATCATACTGTGCGGATGCACAGGCTGATCTGGATCTACAGTGGTCGAAAAAGTCATCAGCCCCATTTATCCAGTTACAGCCACATATATCCTGCTTATCAATAAAACATCGCGTATCTTTCATAAGTTTGAAGCGCAACAGTGACAGCTCGCTCGCGCTTCTCGTTATCTCCAGAATTGTTTTTCCACCGTTCTGAACTTTGAGCACTCGTGCTCACGGTGGGTTATCTGCGTCATGAGTCTCATCAACCGTACAACATGACATGCATAACAATTATACAATATGCATGTACAGTTGCCATTCAGTATAGCATTATAAGAGACTAATCACTTCCAGTTATCGCAATAACATTTAAAATAACCTATGTACAATTATAAAGTTCACAATCAACAAATGTATACGGTTTTTAAAACAAGAGAAGGGTATATAAGACATTTGATATTTTACATACGTATTACAATACTTGTTGCGTAATATGGAGTTACATGAATACACACTCCGGACTATATCAGGCATGGGGATCATGTGGTATATTGTTTACACTTGGGTATAGTATATATCGTGCCGATGACGCACTCTTCATAAGTGTAGCCGTTTCGAAGTTATTTCGAGAAAAAAACTTATATTTATGTAAGTTCTCTCGAAATATCTCCGAAACGGCTACAGGTAAGTATTCTCGAAATAACGATATAACGAGATGTGTACAGACAGCTATACAGCCAACGTCATCACTACAGCATACACTGTAGTGTGCAGGGGCGGATCCAGCATTTGGGGAACGGGCGGGGGGTTGTCTAGTTGCGAAGGTAACTCTTGAAATCTACTCCCGTAGACACCATTTTAATATAAGTAAAGCGCTTTTACTGGCTAACTTAGCCTGTTAAAGGTACATGCCCACTCAGTAGGCACAAACTGTTATTTATATCAGAGACATCATCTGAGACATTTTCTGGCAAAATAAACATTCATTCGCCATTACCCCACGTATTGATTGGCATTATTATACATTTTATATCAGACGTCACTATCAGGAGTGATAACCGTGTTTCCTTAAAATGTTAACGGCCATTACTATTTATACTCCCTATTTATGTTTTGATGTGCAATTACCAGACTTTATAATCTGTCGAAAATATAAATTAAAAAATACATATAGCATGCCTCATTTGAACATGAAAATAGCCTGATACCAACGCGCGTCACTATCAATAAAATAAATATTAATAAATGATTATATCTGTAATGAGGGCATTCGTAATCTTTAGAGTGAGTGAGTGAGTGAGTGACACAAGTTTACACTTATTTAATTCCTATATAGAACATTGTGTGACAACTGAGTCGGCATGTACCTTTGAAGCATGAAATACGTTTTAAACAAGTATTGCAGGGTACTGTCGGAGTTCATCGGGAACACTTATACTTTACTAAAGAGTGAATCGGGAATAATGTATCACGTGCATGATGACGTAGTATCCTACCATTAATACTGGTCCAGTAATTGCTGAGATGTAGGCAACTGTATGTTTAGTTGGTGTGGGCCTAAATAACAGATACACATACCGTACACCACCCAATACCTATCTGGGGCGCGTTTCACTAAACTTCGTACGACTAAAATGTTCGTAAGTGCAAAATTATGATAGTCTGTAAATTTCACATTAACAATGTGTTTTTGAAAACAATTATTGGATTTATATTTATTGAGCATAGGCTGCATATGCTCAATAAATGTAAATTAATCAATTGAAATTTCCAGACGATCCTAAATTTGCTCTTATGAACATTTTAGTCGTACGAAGTTTAGTGAAACGGCCCCCTAGTGTATGCTGCCATGTAGTCTTTTGCATTATATTGCTACATTCTTGTAACGAATGTGATTTGCCTTCTTTAGAGCACTAGAACAAAACTGCGGTTGGTTACATTTTTATCGACCATTCCTATGGCCGCCATCTTGGATTTCAAAATGGTCGCCCTGTAATGCTACATTCATTATATATACTGAGCAAAAAAAGAAACGTCCCTCCCTGTTTAAGTGAAGATCGCCAGATACCCAAAAGAGGTACAGTAATACATCCCAGATAAAAATGAAGCTCATTCAATTATGGATTGATACTAGTTCATTAGGTGTTGCTAGCCTGGACGGTTTCGGAGCAATACGTCGGCGACGTCGATAGGGGTCAAAATGTAAAATCCTGAACGTATCGACATGCTTGTAATAATGATTTAAAATGACACATAATCGTTTGCAAATAGCGTTTTACATTATTCGTCTTGCGCGACCTCAATTTCTGTGCATATATACTGTAATTCATGAATAAATGACGTAACGTAACGTAGACGTGTGGCGTTAGACAAATTCCTCTATCCGCGCTACAGCGGTCGCGAAAATTATGGATGTGGGAATTCTTGACGATTCATTCTCACTTTACGATCTGCCACTTAAAACGATGATTAATTGGTTAGAGAGTTGGTTCCTCTACTTGAAATGACGTCGAGAAGGACCACAAAAGCGGGTACCGCTGGGTGAATGGGTCAATTAGTGGGTGCTTTATTTGCGCCGTTCAGTAATTTTCTAGTCATAGCGTCTCAGAAGTTTATGCATCGGCTATCTATACGCCATCAGAGTTCATGACAATCGACGTTGCCGTAAGTTAACGTGATGTAAGGTTCTCGTCTTCTGTTCGTCATAGCAGATTTAAAAGCACACAGATTGTCATAAACATCACATGTATACCAGAGTTATGTGACACATCACTGAATGTTCTTTTAAAAACATTCAAAGTCGGTGTTGTTTGTCTTAACCTCCGTCGCAGACGTTAAAGTTCCAATAAACTGACTATTCTGTTTTTTGGGCAGTCGTCACGCCATGGAAATGGTGAAGAATTAAAACTTTATTCAATTTTTCAATAGTCCTATATCACATGAATGGTTTACGTGAGCTGAAGAAAATTTATGTTTCCAGTGTATAGCTCGCACGAGCTAAATGTGAAATTAGCATCCTGGTTGCTAAGTAACGTTTACACCGCATAATGGAATAAACTGTGCATGCCCGTATGCCCAATGTTCCCTGTGTATCAGATATATGCACATTGCACATATTATACATACATGGGTTAAGTTACATGTAGGCTAGCTTGCTACCTCGTTTCAGTATTAACACTTCCTACGCTGTTGACGGAAATTGCCGTCTGCTGTTTTTCATTTTTCCTTTAATTCTTAACAAAAAAATGGTTTTGACAGCTCATGAGAATCGTCTCCACTGGAGACGATTCTCATGTGCTGTCAAACCAGGTTTTTGTCGAGAAATATGTAAAATAAAATATTTCCAGCAGACAACATTTAATTCAGCGTAGTAAGGGTTAAATGTGGTTGTGGCAGGAGAAATAGGGCTTAAAATGGCATTTGTGATCAGTGTAGCTCTTGATCAGATTGCATACTCCTGTAGCCGGATAGCGATCTAATTTCTTGTTAGAAGCATGACGGGTGTTTCGGGTGATGGACTGGCGAACAGTGCAGATCCTGATCAGACATATCATACGTTCCATTTCTACAGGCACAGCCACGTATCATGCCACTATTTACCTGAGACATTTAGCTGCTACCGAAGTGCCGTGGTTGGTATAATTACACAGGTGGGTCACCACCATTGATTTTTGCTAAGTAGCTATATCAAGGTGCATGATCATGTGGTTACAACAAGAACAACAATGGCTGAAAGTGTTGAAAGCGCGCCCACTCCAAAGTAAGTATTATTTGATATTTTCCTTAATAGGCAACGGATTTTTATGAAATATGGAGCAGCAAACGCGTCTTCATAAGCTGCATTTTGGTGGTGCCGGGAGTTCGGCACATACTTACGTCGTTTTTGCGAAAAATCGATTTCCGTGTCAGTAAACTGTGATCTATGTAAACACCGTGGCTGAACGGGGGCGGGGTTGGAAACCAGGAACCCACTCCAGATCCGCCCCTGATTTTTCCCCGATATGCATTACTTCATATAGAACTAAGAACTGCATATATTTGATGACTAAAAGTATGCATGATTATTATATTGAATTTATTACATTATTACAGCCAAAATGCTTGTGATAATGTAATAAATTCAGTATAATAAAACTTAATAAATTTATCCTGAAATATGCAGCCTATGCTCAATAAATGTAAATCCAATAATTGTTTACAAGAAAACATTGTTACTGTGAAATTTACAGACTATCATATTTTTGCACTTACGAACATTTTAGTCGTACGAAGTTTAGTGAAATGGCTCCGCAGATCTGTATTTGCGACGGGAGAAATAAGCTGCATGTACAGTGAAACCTGTCTAATCCGGACACCCTGGGAGGTCCCCATGGTGTACGGCTTAGAGAGGTTTCACTGTAAATCAGACATTTGATCATTCTGAGCCATGGTTATGTGCTATGCGAACACGAACAGACATTATCACCTGAGATAAATGACCAAGAAACTCATAAAAAATATCATCACAGGTGTTTTCTTGGTGTCCGGTTTAGAGAGGTTCCACTTTATATAGCAGTTGTGGCCATTCTGACTCCCGGTATGCTAACGCACTGCTACATGAATAGCCTGAAAATGGTATATGCCGTTTGTTAGAAGTATGGCTGGTGTAGGCCATGAACGGCATGGTGAATGCGCAGTCTGAAATTTGAGTGGCTGTTACTTTAGAAATGAGGCGTATGGATTTTGCGACCAATGTAGACCCAGATCAGTCTGATCTAGATATGCACCATTCCATCAATATACCCCTTCATTCTCTCAGTTCGTAACATAGACGAATATATGAGGAAACAAACGAATACATTCTCAAGACACATATCGATGGTCTAGTAACATAAGGTCGTAACTGCTATGCTTTAGCACATCAGTTACGACCTTAAATAAGACACATATTGCAACAAGGTTTCATGTAGCATGATTAAGTTTATAATACGTATAGTGTAATTAAACTTGTGTATGGGCCACCCGGCTAAGGACAGGGACATTATGACGTGTGCAGCCGGCTTAGTACCCGGTCTGGCATGGCATACACCGCCTGTCATTCAGTCAAACTAACCCGGTCAATGAAACACAAGTCCTGCTTCGAACAATCAATATAGATCGTTATCAGGCTACAGGGGTGTGATATTTGATCAGGGGGACACTGGTAAGAAATCCCATAAGCCGCATTTCTCCAGTCACAGCCACACAATGTACCTACACTCGGCACAAAAGGCAAAACTGTTCTTCTTCATAATCACCATACTTCCAGTTACAATACAGGGGCGCCTTTCACTAAACTTCGTACGACTAAAATGTTCGTAAGTGCAATATTTCACATTAACAACGTGTTCTTGTAAACAATTATTGGATTTACAGGTATTGAGCATAGGCTGTATACATCCTATGCTCAATAAATGTATATCCAGCAATTGAAATTGTCAGACGATCTTAAATTTGCACTTACGAACATTTTAGTCGTACGAAGTTTAGTGAAACTGTCCCCAATTACGTATTTTCAGACGTTAGCTCAGCGATCAATGTTCAACCTGTGCAAACGAGTTTGTCTTGGAAGTCTCACCACGTCATGGTAACTCAGTCACAACTAAAGTCCTGACCAGTCTAGCCTCTGGTCAGCTACTACCCCTCATATAAGTAGTCTGAACAGAGCCCGAATATTTGTGCACCAGATTATGTCGATGCATTCTGACGAAATAGCCAGAATTTGGGATGCTGTCCCGCTATTTCATTAAACTTCCTAAAATAGTTCTGCGAATTAAAATGGCATCGATGACGGTGAATTTACGGAAAGGACGGAGTGTTCCCGAATGTATATGTATGTACAGATCTAACAACCCTCATAGCTAAAGCTCTTTCGCAGTTATGTCGAGAAAACTTATTCGTTGTACACTTATATGCCCTTTATCGCATCAACTCGCTTCAGAAGTTGCTGAGATGTTTAGGAGAACATGTAGAAGCAGACCAACTGGGGGCCGTTTCACTAAACTTCGTAGGACTAAAATGTTCGTAAGGGCAAAAATATGATAGTCTGTAAATTTCACATTAGCAATGTTTTCTGGTAAACAATTACTGGATTTACATTTATTGAACATAGGCTGCCCCCAGTAAAGCCGGTGCACGTGACATGCACGACGTTATTCACGTATACTTATATTGCGTGTCACCACAAAGGTACGTTTAGTACAAGTTAGATCACGCTTCGTCCGCATGTACGAGGAGATAATCTGCGAGCTTTAACGAGCGGATTATCGCTCGTACATGCGGACAACGTGATGTAACTTATTTATCACATCCTCATGGACATACCTTGTACACGAGCTGTGTAACAGCGAACACACATCTAAGGTAAACATCTATATTTTCCCGAGTGGCCGATTTAGGGGGTTCCACTGTACTTTCCGTCAATAGCACAAACGCTATTTATTTGCCAGTTGTTGTCTGGGTCATACGACGTCCTGATATTACACACATGTTTGTCAAATACATTTCTATTTTAATCAACTCATCGGTGCATTTGAAACAATAAAATAACAACATGAGCTCACCTGTGAAAACATTACTCTGACTGCAATGGAATAACGGGAAATGATCGTCAGCTAATACGAAGGAAGACTCTTACGTCAATTACAAGGCAGATTACTTGTTGAAAGGTAGACTGAACTTTTAAATATGAGGCAATCCATGTGATTATGTACGGAGCCCCGCAGGGTACATATATTTTTTTTTTATTAATTCGTTAATAGCATACATTTTGTAATTATTTTTCATGGGTTATCAGATAATTACGGAGCCCCGTAGGGGACGTAGAATTTTTTTTTATTAATTCGTTCCCATGAAATAATTCGTTCCCTCAATTTACAATTCGTTCCCACTAAATAACAATTCGTTCCCTTAATTTAACAATTCGTTCCCTCGAATTAATAATTCGTTCCCACGATATATCAATTCGTTCCCACGAATTAACAATTCGTTCCCGTGGGAACGAATTGTTATTTCGTGGGAACGGGAACGAATTGTTAAAAAAGAATTCTACGTCCCCTGTGGGGCTCCGTAATTATCTGATATCCCATGCAAAATAATTACAAAATTTATGTTATTTGCTGTAAATGTGGTGTGACTTGCTTAATGGGGTTTATGGCATTTGTGACTAGTGTAGCTCCTGATCAAATTAACCCGAATGCTCTGTCTGTAACAGGGGCGACTTACAAGTACATGTAAGTCGCCCTCGCTTTACAGACAGAAAATTCGGGTTACTGATCAAATATGACATGCATTTAGCCTGATAACGACATATACTGCATTACAGGTGTTTCATTGAAGCACTTTTTCGAAAAGTGCAGGTCCTGATCAGGCTGTGCGGATGCACGGGTTGCAAAACCAATAAACCGCATTTTCCCAGTAACATCTTCAAATGATAGCGAAAATTGACGAAAAAAATGCGCATACTATGAAAATTTCGTCAACTTTCTACGCCATTTCATGAAGAATCTCGCATTTTCTTAGGTACAACATCACATGACGTGTCTCATATAGTATTGATAATTGTGTAAGAATGGAGAGGTTGAATATAGCCTGATCACCTGAGTAAATAAGACGGTATTAAATACCCGATATCTAACAACAATATTTTGTATCGAGTCTATCCACGTCATAGGTCTCGTAGTTATAATTATGTGCATGTGACTGAAGAATAAAAACGTGGTTCATGAGTTTTTTGCGACTAGTGTAGAACCAGATCAGCCTGTGCATCCGCACAGTCTGATCAGGATCTGCACTGTTCGCTATTCCATGAATGAAATACCCGTCATGTTTCTAACAAGCAATATAGTTCGCTTTTCAAGCTGCGCGAGTGTGTTCTTTGATTAGGATGTACACTGTTCATACATCCAATAAGTCCCATTTATCAAGTCACAGCCACATATTAGGCGGTATTCTCTGCATGACATTGGCCTATTCAAATGCGTTATAATTGCCTCGTATAGGAAAGTTTTCGAGCTTCAAGTTGCCTTTTGTCAGTATTACACAAGGAATCGTATTACACGGCAAAGTGTTTACATTTGTGTCACGTGCGGCGCTAGAAACAAATATTTGGTGTGAGGCGCCATGACATAACGTGTCCATAATTGAGCACGCCATGTGGTTTTGTTACTTCGGGTATTACATGTATAGTATATTTCGCATGTACTCTGAAAATGTTGTCAACTGTTGACGCCATTTACGTGTTAGCCACTATCACCATCGCATCCACGAGGTCTGATCGGCGCGGCGCCTAGACTATTCGCCAGTAAGTCTGTGATTTAATAAGATGGTTCACTAAGTACGGTACATGCTAGTCATGCCCGGCTCTGGGGAACGTTTCAATAAACTTCGTACGACTAAAATATTCGTAAGTACAAATTTAGGATCGCCTGGAAATTTCAATTGATGGATTTACATTTATTGAGTATAGGCTGCTTATGCAGCATATGCTCAATAAATGTAAATCCAATACTTGTTTAAAAGAAAACATTGTTAATGTATAATTTACAGACTATAATAATGTTGCTCTTCTGAACATTTTAGTCGTACGAAGTTTAGTGAAACGCCCTCCCCCCCCCCCCCACCCCCCTCCCCCCACCCCTGGAACCTCCTTTTTGTCGCATCGCCGTGTTTGACCAACATTGAATTTGAAAGGTATCCAGTGAAGTGGAAAGGAAATATAAATTCCACAGCTCATGTGAAATCAAATTCCTTATGAGCTCTTAAAGTTATGTTGCCTTACGACATAACTTACGGAAGATTTTGCTCTTTTTTTCGTAAAATGTTCAATGATGTTCTCCATGCATGTAAATCGAGTTGCAAAGCTTGATAGTATACCATGTATAAGCAGACAATCACTTTGCCACAGCGTCGCAACTCGTGATACATCTTTGCAAATGCCGAGCCTACTGTCTGCATATTAACTCTTACACCGCTACTCACAACAATTATCGTCTGCTGTTGCTTTTATATCTTGCCTTATTCCTCAATAAAAACATGGTTTGACAGCACTTCAGAATCATTTCCAATGGAAATCATTCTGAAGTGCTGTCAAAGCATGTTGTAAATTATTCGAAAGTGCTGTCAACGCATGTTTTTGTTGATAAAAATGGAAAATAGAAAACAGCAGATGACAAAAAGATAGCGGTGTAAGGGTTAAATGATTGTCACGTGCTCGCTATTTATCATACATATGTTGACGGGATAAATAGAATAGTAGGTATAGTGCCGTGAATGGGAAAAAATATCTGGCGCGGCACGAAAACGTGAAACGTGTCTACTGACACGGAAATCGATTCTTCGCAAAAACGACATAAGTATGTGCCGTACTCCCGGGGCCACCAAAATGCAGGTCATGAAGACACGTTTGCTGCGGCATAGTTCATCAAAATTCGTTTCCTATTAAGGAAAATATCAAATAATACATACTTTGGAGTGGGCGCACTTTCAACACTTTCAGCCATTGTTGTTGTTGTAACCACGTGATCGTGCACGTTATATATGCATGAAATGGGATTTCGCAGTGTCACAACACATTGTATTTATTCAAATTGTATTTATTTTATAACGATTATAAACAAGCGCGAGCTCACTTATATAAATACTTTCGTTGGCACAGATGGATGGATAGGAGTTGTCCTTAATGTGCAAATTCACGAGGGCATTATTTCAAGATATCAGCTCGCCTCGTTAAATAAACATTTTCTTACATTTCACACAATCATGATTCTGCATAAAAACAAAGCGAAGCAAGAGCAAAATATTGCCAAGAGAATGCGAATTAATTTCTGGAGGCGGCCGTAGTGACGGCGATTGTCTCGCGATTCAGATGGTGTGTCCGAGAACACGATTTGATTGGTCGAAGGAAACGTCATTGCGACGTTACTGAAGTCATATCTACATATATAGTAAACATGAGAGTGGTATAAACTACTGCTGCCCACAGGTTGAAGTAACGGACCAAGGTCTATTAAATACATGTATACCTAAAAGTATCAATAAGTTGAAAAAAAATTACTTCCTGTGAAAAACAAATAAGTTAAACTTTTCTTCACTCCCTGTTACAACACATTAATGTGTTCTAACAGGGATTGAAGAAAAGTTTAACTTATTTGTTTTTCACCGATTGATACGTTTAGGCATATTCAATGTATTTATAGACATTGGTCCGTTACTGCAATAATACAAAACAGGCTATGTTGTCAGAACAACTTCAATATATGATGATTTGCTTATGTAAGAAAGAACATTTAACAGTTCTGTTGATCTAATATCATATTGACGGAACTCGTTCTTATGAAATCAGTAAATTAGTTTAATAAATATCACATTAAATGATCACTGAGATAATATCCTCCATTCATTATAAGTATGTTTCTATTTTCTGTTCTAGCTCTTGGTTTGTCTGCCTTCCCGTGTGTTTCTCCAAGACTGTGTACAAACTTTTATAGAGAATAGTAGGTTAGTGCCGTGAATGGGAAACAATATCCGTCAACACCTACAAATGGCTGTAAAATGCAAAAATTGTATTGACTGGATATCAAAAATGTTTCACGGCACCGTGTTTCACGGCACATACGCACTGTGTTGACGGGATAAAAATTAATATTCATGAGACAAATAAGATAATCTAGTTATATGTGGAAATGAAATAACTGGATAAATGGGGCTCATGGTAGTTGCGACCAGTGTAGACCCAAATCACACTGCGCATATGGGTCTGCACTTTTCGCCATTCGTTCAGTGATACATACGCCAGTCTTCTGAAAGACAGGGCATGTGTTTTCAGGCTACATACGTTTGCTAGCAAGAACGGAGTTACATGTACATGTAAACGCGTCTTCATGAGCTACATTTGGTGGTCTATGGAGTTTGGCATAGACTTATGTCGTTTTTGCGAAGAATCGATTTCCGTGTAAGGACACTATAAAAGAATACGTACTTTGAATATGTACTTGTTGTTGTTGTTGTTAGTACCACGTGATCATACAGCTTGGGTTACGCGTCGCACACTTAGACTACGGAAGCATCTGCAATAACATAAATTTAGCACAAAAAAAGCACAAAACTTGTATCACCGACATAAGCTCATTTGCATAAAATCTGTAAGAACTCCTATTTGGCTGTAATTCTTCGCTAGCGGTCGAGTAAACAAAAAGCAACCTCCGGCGGGACTAAGAGTAACGCGTTAGAACTAGAACACGTTAGAAGCTGTACTTATGACACGATCCGCCAATATAGAGGATTTGTAACGCGTTACAGCCAATTTCTAACGCGTTAATCACTGTTAGTCTTTTAACGCGTTACTGTTGAGCAGTAACGTGTTACAAATATGTGTTTCACTATATAGTACATACATTAGTAACGCGTTACTTCTCACAAGTAACGCGTTACTTCTCTAACGCGTTAGAAACGGCACTTATGACATGAATCGCCACTCATACAGACTAACCACCGTAACTTTGGCATACATTCTGATCACGGTGTACGGACTGACCGCGGTATTTCAGTGTTGAGCATGAGGCGGGCGAGAACCCAGAACTATCATGCACACTTTCCTGTATCCATATTAGGACCCAGATCAGACTGCGCATGTTTGCCGTTCGATCAGTGCTACATACACAATTATTCAGATAGACAGGACATGTGTTATCAAGCAAAAGAAGTTGCTAGCAGGAACGGAGCGAAACTAATCACAAATGTCAGAGACATATTTGGATTCAAATCTGCCGTTCACGGAAACACGGATGGTTTTATGCTCACTAATCCGTCGTATGTTGGATGTTGACAATTGATTTTCATTTTTAATAACATTCAACAGAGTTTGTGGAACACACGCCTGTTAAAGGTACATGCCCACGCAGCAGGTTACACTGTACTACTACTTTTCATTTTCTGTCATGCCTTATATGAGCCATTTGTCTACCCACTAACGAGTTATTTTTAATTACGGCGCGTGTTAATTGGTGTTAAATCACATTTTATATGCCGCGACCAGAAAAGGTATTTTCCGACCTCGTGCTATTTTTACCAATACGCGTCACGTGACATGGTCAATCATATCACATCTTTGACATGCGCAGTGAAGTATCGGAAGTTGAGATGAAAAATCTCTATTCGAGTCCAAATCTAAATCTCCACGTAACTCTTTCTATTTGGTGATCTGGTCGCCAATATTAACCACTCTCTCTCTGTACTGCATGACCCTCAGACATTTCGCCGACGCCGTTTCATACAATTTCCGTCCTGGACGTTTCGACATGTTGATCTTGTTTGCATATTGGGAAGCCTACTGGTGCGCGTAATATGCTGCGCATGCGCACCGCAAGCCGTGATGTGAAAGTCGTCGTCCCCGCACATTATCAAAATAGACTGTTACCGCCGCGCGTCGCTAACAGTAAATTGATACATGTAATTAATAAATGATTATATTTGTTATAGCGGGCCACTCGTAATTTTTAGAACTGGTGGAATAGCGACATAATTATACACTTATTTAATTCCTATACAGAACAGTTTGTGCCTACTGCGTGGGCATGTACCTTTAAACTTATTCATCCATATAGCGTAGAATTGACATATTTATTTTCCAAATTTGTAGATACACACATTTACATATGAGAATTCGACTTAACCGACTTTGAGTAAACGAATGTAGACTGTATGCAAATAAATAGCGGGCTGTGCATATTTATAAGTATTTGTTGTTATGTATATCCTTGTTTTAATTTGTGTATTGTATTTCAATATCAGTGCTCGGGATAAGCTTATGTTTTGGCTATTTTATTGTGCCTCCTTTTTCCAGTAGACATGGGAGGCATGTACCGGTAGTGTTTGGACTGAGTGTCTGTCCGTTGATTCGGTTAAGAAGTTTGATCGAGTTTTTCCAATTTGCCACCGGGGGGCGTTTGTGTACCGATAGGCCACATTTTCTTGTCATCATTATACGTGTCCCAAATAGGAAAATATGCAAAAATATTACATCATAAAAAGCTTATCTCGGGTACTGTTTTTAGTTTGTGACTAAAACTATTTTGGTATTTACTTATTTTTGATTGCTGCCATGTTGTTTAAAATTTGCTTCTTCTTTTTACTTTATTATAACAAGTTAACATTAAAGAATGTATTATTGTATTACAATACAGCATTGAAGATATGAGACGAGCCATGTGATTCTGTACCTAAAAGGATGTGCGACTTTTCATGAAACATATTTACAGAAACAGTGATATTTTGTGTAAATGACGTCGAAAGTTGACATA